>JAYDZK010000128.1:7572507-7585471 GCA_034509185.1 Euphonia xanthogaster | reverse complement strand
ATCTTGCGCAATATGTATAGGAGTATTAAAAAATGAAAAAAGGACAAAAAGAAAAGGACAGAGAGTTAGAAAAAAAAAAAAAAGAAAGATAAAAACTAAAAAAAAGGAATTTGCCTGAGGCAAGGGAACCACAGAAACACAGACAGAAGTTCAACTCCCTGGTTGCCGGCCCAGCATTCACTCTCAGCACTGAGATCTCTCTGTGTCCTTGTCCACTGGTGCACCTGAGGGATTTTGGGTGGGAGGCACTTTGGGAAGGGTTAGCACTGAGATGCAGGGAGGCAGCAATGGGCAGAATAAGCTGAGGAAAGCTGGGGGAAGAGCCTGTATCTAGTGGTGAGCTGCTCCTCCAGGCTGGGGCACATTGTCCCCTCTGCCCTTCCTTCCCCTCCCAGCCAAAGAAAGTCCCTGAAATCCAAGCAGCCGCGCAGCAAACTGTGCATAGTTAAGCTGCAAGGAGTGAGTTTATTCCTCCTAGGGAATGGGAAAAAGAAATGAAGTCCCATGTCAGCAATAGGTAGTGTTTTTTCTTGTAATACCCATGCTCAGTCTTGCCCTCTGTGTGAAGCTGAGTGCCGCGCTCTGGGGCTTGTGTGAAACTGAAGAGGGGAACTCCCCTGAATTCCCCCTTTCTCCTCCTGCCCAAATCAAAGGGATGCAAAGCGAACAAAGCACAGCAGCAAGGAGTGATAGCTGGAGAATCTTTGCTCCCCGCGGCAGATCGGGCTCACAAGCACCTGCCTGGTAGAGGAAACAGGCACCATCTGCTCTTCTGTTGCCATTTACTTAAGGGCTGGGGGGACTTAACAAAATCCAGTGCAGTGTGTTAAATAACCAATTTTAGCAGGCACCGGGTTTCCCCTGTGGAGTGATGGTGTGGCACCGCAGGTTTACTAGAAGCACTCCAATTCTTGGTGGCAGCAGGCATCTGCTGTCTGATTAAGATTTGCAGGAGCAGGTCTCCAGCGGCCGGTTTCAACATGGATTTAACTTCATCGAGGTCATAGGTATAACTTGAGGGAGGAACTTTCTCGTCCAAGATCTTTAGTTAATAGCATGCTGCTAATTATGACTGAGTGCCGGGCTGCCGGCGAGTCCCCTGCCAGCCCTCAGACATTAACCGCTGGCTCGGGGGCCATTTGCTGGGGAAGGTCTGGCAGAGATGCGCTTTGTGCCTGAGCTGCTCTGCTGCTCTGCTGCTGCCTGGATTGCCTGAAAGGCTTTAGCACGGAGAGGCTGTGAGAACTGCTGCTGGGAGAGGTCTTCATCTCCTCCGCCGCTCAGTCTTTTGTCTGGCGAAACTCGCGGCTGCGTTAGAAACAGCCAGCATTCCGCCCACCACACATTTTTATATTTTTCAGGTGGGTAGGCAGGGGGTGCAAAGAGCTTCAGTTGTTTCTTTGGTGGATGCTGGTGGTTTGTTTCTCTTTTGCTTTTTTTTTTTTTTTTTTTTTTTCTCTTGCTGTTGGAACGGATTCGCTGGGGCTATTTCTTTGCATAATTCTCTTTACATGTTGCAGATGCACACCTTAGCTCGTGAAACTCAATTTACATCCCACTTCTGGACATGCCTTCTTTACCTGAGTTAAATCCTTTCCTCAGTGCAAAATGTCGTCCTTTAAAGTAATCCCTCCAGTGAAAATGGTGTAAACTTCCAAATTTAGATTGCTGAGAGCAGAAATAATTCTCCTGATTTTAAGTTGCTGGTTTACCAGATTTTTAATTCTCAGCTAAATGTGGGGCTGTTAATCTGTGGTTAGGAAAGGTGAGCAGAAAGTACAGAGTCCAAACCTGCAGGTTAGTGCAATAAATCTACATGTTATTTGTAGAAACAGGTGATTTCTGCACAGATTTAAAACAGACCAAGTAGATAACATGTATTTCCTGCAGTACATCAGAGAAAACTAAATAATGCATTGCTTGGTTGTGCAAAATTAGCAAAGACCTGAAGTTGCAAATACATTGAAAGACAAGTTTGGTGAGAAGAGTTGGAGAGAAGGAAGGGAATGAGACAAAAGAAATGGAAATCAGATCCCTTGCCAGCAAACTGGCTTCATTTTAACTAGAAGGTGCTTTGGTTACAGAGAACTCGAGGGATGGATAGGTGACTAGAGCAAAAAGCTGTGCTGAAACATTATTTTCACTACAGGATTGGACCACGATAATTTTTCTGCTATGTTTCTAATAGAAACTCCAAGCACAACAACAGGAAACCCCATACCAGTAAAGAAAAAAAAGGAGAATTTAAAGTGGAGAGATGTATTAGGTGGCTTACACCTGAAACAAAGCTCCCCAAAGTGCTATCCCTGCAGGAGGAGGCACTGGGAAAGGAAAGGAGCTGTTGTTTGCTGATCTCGAATAAATGTCAGAAATACAAACACGCGGTTTTGAAGTGTAAAGCAGGAGCTGTTCTCACAAAGGCATCTGTTTGCTGACAAGGCTTGTGACCACAAACGTAGCATTGTCCTTTCCAACGGCATGAGTGGAGAGACAAAGAAAGCACGGCGTGAAGGAGTAGGCTGGGTTTATTTTTCCACCAATAACACCACTAACAGGACGAGAGGGCATGTTCACAGCACCAGGGCTGGGTGTTAACCTGCTTTCCTGGAGCGCTGTGCTGGGGGCTGTCTGCAGCAGGAGGAAGACAAGAGGCAGACTCTCTCTTGATGAGAGAGCTGAGATGTAAACAGGTACCCAGCAAACACTGACCCACACGGCAGAATTAAAGTGCAGAGCCTCAAAGGCCTGGCAAAATACAGTCCAGTCAACCCACCAGAAGAAAGAAGGAAACCCGAATAACTTCCCCTGTGCTACCTTTGTACACATAAGTATGTCTTCAGAAAAAAAAAAAAAAAAAGGAAAAAAATCGAACAACAACATAAACACCAAAACAGAGGACAGAGAAGGAAGCAGGTGGCATTCTGCATTTCACATGGATCTGACCAGCTGCTTGGAAAAATAAATCTGTAAAGGCAAAAGTTTTGCCTTGGGCACTGAAAACATTGCAGTACAGAGAAGCACTGAAAGACAGCGTTTAAATCTGTATCGCTGATGTGGCAGTGCTCTTGCCAGAAAGGTACATGCAACATATCTGAGGTAGGTGCAAAGCACCAAGCAGATTTATTCCCACAGCACAAACCAAAAATGATACATGGAGTAGGAGAACAATTTTAAAAAATAAATAAAAAGAGAGATATAATCCCAATTTGGATCAAGCAATGAGTCTTAAAAAGATGAGAAAAACTCTCAGCAACCTGAAATATAAAGAATTTGTTTTTTAAAGGAGCCTTTCATGAAACAAAGCCGTTTTGATGAGACAATTTTCTCATGCTCTAAAGGTATGACAGTAATTTCAGAGCTCTACCAAAGCAGAAATGTGTTACCAGTGTAAAGGCCAGGGCCAAGAGGAGCAGGAGAGGTGTTGTCAGTGAGAGCAGGCGTTTACGGTGCTCTGGGGTGTGCCTGTACTGGCTGCATCCCTGACCTGAGGTCTCTGAACACAGCTGTGACAGGATTCTCAGTGCTGCAGCTGTGTTCCCCTGGCAGCTGGTAATCCATGCTGGACTGGAACTTGAAGGAGCTGGGCCGGAACTTCCCTGCCTTGGCTCCTTGACAGGGCATCCCAATTAAACTGTGAGTCACATTTGTGTTTCTTTATTCCCTTGGACTTTTACAGTGTGCTATGGTGAACCCCGAGTGTCTTACATGGTGTAAGGCTGCTTCAGATGGAAACAGGATCACAGCTGGGCTGTCATCCCGAAGTTTCCTCTTCCTGGGGATGAAGGATGCTATTCCCTCTGCTCCCCACTCCCCTTTAGAGGACTACCCATTGGGTTTGCCAATGGGTATAAAAAGCTGAGGTTTTCAAATGTATAAGAGGGTAAGGAAACATTTGTCCTTTAGTTTCTTGGCTGTGGAAAGCTCTTCCCTGCTCCAACTGCCCGCATGCCTTTGGCATAAAGATCTGCTTCAGAAATGGAGTAGTCTGTCTCCTCCAGAGCTGTGGGAGAGAAGGGAAGGCACTTTCCCATGGTGGCGGGAGAAAGGTTAGGGCAGCACAAAGAACTTTTGGCAGTCTTTCTGGTAAATGGCATTTAAAATCACTGTGCAGCCCTTGCCTCAGTACTCTTCTCTGCCAGGTCTGTTCTGGGCATGGGGCTCCCTTTGCTTGGCTCTGTGAGGGTGGACAGGGAACAACTGGGGAGAGGTTTTGTCTGGGATGCCAGCATTCTTTGTAGGAATTACACTTTCCTCCATGCACTTATCACACTTCTGGCTTCAGTCTTGGCATTTCTCCGAGGCTAAAGGAGAAGCCAGACTGAAAAGTGTCTGCCACCAGCAGTGAGCAGCCACTGAGGCCTGGGCAGGGAACCAGACTGCTCAGCTCTGGAGAAATAACCTCAGTCACACATGTCTGTGGTGTGGGCTGGCTGCTCACTGAAGGCCCATGGTGAAGTCCACCTGGCTTAGTTCCAGCCAGGAATCACCAAGCTTGGCCCAGCTGGGTGCAGACTCCAGGGAGGTGTGAAATGAGGCTGGGAAAGCGGGGATGTGTTCTGCACTGGGTCTGCCTACTTCCCCCATAAAAAGTGTCTGTGTGGCTCTCACACAGCCTGGTGGGATGACAAATGCATTGTCTGTTGGGAATTCTGTTGCAGGGGAACTCCGAGGAGAAGCTGGGCTTGTAGCAGCACCAAATGCTTGTATAAGGAAATTTTTTTTCTTTGTGAAGTGCTTACTGAACTCTGGCATCCGGTTGCATCTCTAATATTTCTGATTATGACTTTAGGGTGAGTCTGTGAAGGACATTGAGGACAAGAGCACAAGCCAGAGAGGGTAAAAATTAGAAGCCTAGCACCACCACTCTGTGCTTGCCACTGGCCCAGAGGTTACAGCAGCCCTAAAAAAAGCAGCCTGTGTGAAAACCCAGGGTATCCAGCATTCACTCACCATCTCCTTTGCTTTACAGCACCTTAAGAATGACAAGGAAGATCTTCACCAACACCAGGGAGAGGTGGAGGCAGCAAAATGTCAACAGTGCCTTTGCCAAGCTGAGGAAGCTCATTCCCACCCACCCACCAGACAAAAAACTGAGCAAGAACGAGACGCTCCGCTTGGCCATGAGATACATCAACTTCCTCGTCAAGGTCCTGGGAGAGCCAGGCCTGCAGCAGACAGCAGTGGCAGCTCGGGGCAGCATCCTGGGGTTCTTCCAGCAAGCCCCACACTTGCAGAGCATGGAAGAGCTGACACTGATTGAAAACTGTGGTGTCTCCTGTCCTGGCATGAGCAGCAATATAGCAGAGTGTTGGTCAGAGGCATCATCCCCCTAGCAGACAATGAGATGTGCAAGTCTCGGTGTTAGTGTGATAGTCCCTCTCTCCTGGCAGAATCTGTGGGCTGCTCTTCCATGTATTGTGATTATTTATTTGTATTTATTGCTATTTAATTTGCATTTTTATTTAATAGGATAGGAAATCCTTGGTCGTGCAAAAACCTGGAAGTCCAGATGGAGAATTTGTGATCTCTGGGAGCTTGGAAGGACTCGATGCTGTCGTGGCAGAGTCCAGGCCAGGAGAGTCTTCTGTCCATATCTCCTCCATAAATCAGGGCATAGAAATTCCTTCAGTGTTTCTGACATTGAAAGAGATTATTCTCCCACTCTATTTCAAGGAAACACTATTGAGATGAAGAATTATGACAGTACCACAAAATTTGTCCACAACAGATATCTGGCCTCTGAAGTGAAAGGCTTTGAGAGATGTGATATTTGACACAGTCTTCCAAGAATTGTTCTAGGGGCTAATTGCACTCTCTCTTGAGCTTGTGGATCTTATTTCTAGCTTGATTATTTTTTTTTTTAAACCTAAGTCCTAGCCCTTGAACCTGGCTACATATTTCTTCATCAGACTGGAGGGACCCCTTATGTCAGAGCAAAGTACATTAAGCAAAATTAAATGTTAGGTTAAAGCAAAAAGTGCCAATTCAAAATGACAAAATGCATAGTCATAGATGAGTTTCAGTGGGTTCAATGGGCAAAGTAAATCTCCTCCACAGCAGTGTCAGGTGCACATGAAGGAAGATGGTCAGCTATACCCCAGCTGCCTTAAAAACCCATCAAAGAGGTTGGTGACTCAATGCCTTTGTTCTTCTGTAGGAGCTGTAGCAATGGGGGAAGTCCTCTTTGGGAGGGAGGTCCCAGGACAAAGGCCTCAGTGAAAACCTTTGTGAACAAAGCTATGTCTATGGTTATGCACACATACCTCGCTGACTGCCCTTAAACTCCCTGATTTCACCTTCCCTAGCTGAGGTTCTCCCACCTGGATTCCATCCCAAAGGGGCCAATGGAGCAAGGACAAAGAAATTGGTGTAAATATGTTCCATTTTTGAGTCACTGCCCTGTAGGAACCATCACACTGTGGGTGCTATCATGATAAGCTGCATGAAAGTGGCTACTGTGGGTTATTGTTGCCCACAAAAAAATCCAATCTAATTTCCTGATTTGAGTTATAACCTGTGCCAGCCAAGACCTGGCCTGCTCATGTGACTTATGAGCAGCCCAAAACAGCAGAGAAAATGACACCAGGTTTAAGGAGAATGACTTTCTGGTGAGATCCTGCTCCCACTGACACAAGTGCCTCTTGATTTTCATGTGGACCAAGGTACATGTCAAGGCTTAGAAAAGACAATTGCTCATGGCTGGTGAAGAAATTTAGCTCCTGTAGGCCAAGGCATGTCCCTGAGCAGTTTCTGTTTGTTCATGAGACAAGGAGGTGCTTTCAGAAAGCAGAACTTGGGTTTGTGCATGCAGCATGTACGGCCTTTCTGCATGAGGGGATTTGGCACCTGAAGCTGAGCTGCCTTTCAAAGCCTCACCAAGCACCAGGTGCACCAAAGAAGCCAGGACTGGCTCCTGCTGTGGGAATGTTGAGCTGTCCTCAGCATTGACAAAAGCCAAGGTCTGACAGGAACACAGCTCACTCCATTCAGCGTTGGTGCTGGAAGGTACAGGCATGCCAGTGGACAGATTTTGACCAAAAGAAAGAAAGAAAAAAAAAAAGCTTGAAGGGTTCATGTTGATTTGGTTTCCTTTCTGAACACTGCTAACACTTTGCTTATCCCTGGGTTTGTCAGCTGCCAGGATGGCCCTGGGGTGCAGCTGAGCAGAAAGGCACCGAGAGTCCTTTGTTTGTTTCTCCCCACCTCTGCCCATCTTAATGTGACTAAATGGAGCCACAGCCTCTTCTGCATGGCACCTCAAAGGTAATGAGCCACATCCTCCTCCCAGCTTTCTGCTGGCTTGCTGGAGTTGCAGCAGGACAAATTAGTCCAAGTAAATCAGAGCACTTCCTGCTGAGGCGTGGTGGTGCTGTTGGGTCTATCAGTCACTTGCTATCCTAGGAAACACAAATCACCAAGGCGAGGAAAAACATCTTGTGAGCAGCTGTCATACTGGGAAGGGAAAAGAAAACCTGGCAATTTTGTAACATAACATTCTTGTTGTATTTTCTATGCTAAAAACCTTCCCTTCTTGTTATTGCTTAGGTTCATATCACCATTTTCTTTGATCTCCTTTCAGTTTAGGATCTCCCTACTGTCACATTCAGCAAGTATTTTTCTAGATCTCTCTACCAAAGATTTCTTTTTTTTGGTCAAGTTTCTTCTTTGTGTTTTGGGGATTTCTTATCTTGTCATCATGAACAAATACACTGCAACTGACAACACTTTCTGCTATATGATGTTATTTAACACCTAATATATTCCAAATAAAGTATTTAAGAAACTAATCTTTGTTGCTGTAAACTTCTCTAAAATTTCATTTTACATTTGCATACCACTCGGTAGAGGATCTCAAAAACCTTTCAATGTGACTTTCAGCAGAGGATTTTTCTGCTGTCTCTTATGCAAGAGTCTTGGTGGTAGAAACAATATTAACAGATGACGAATAATGACAGGAATTCTTTGTTTAGAACATTTTCTTACACTTTTAGTTCATATTGTATTTCCATCTATGTGCTAAGAAGATTTTGACCAGCCCTTGAAAAAGACAAATAACTAATATTTAATTGCACAATGTTGTTATTTATCTCTTCCAAACATTCACAATTCAAAAGATTTTAATCAACTTCATTTTAAAAAGTATATGACACTCTATAGAATTAATTTGGAGTCCATTGTTATCTGGAGATGTTCAGAGAGGCACAACCTAAAGATTCAAACAGGAGTCCAGGTTTGGATATAATAATTAATTCAAAGTCGAGGGGAGCATAGGATGTAAAGCTGTTCTTTCTGGCTAACATCTGGTGGCAACAATCCAATCTCCAACCAAATCTGAGGCTGGGAGAAGGAGAGGAAGCACTAGAGTGATAGATGCAGAAGTTGTGAGGAAGAGATGGGAAATAACTGGATCACAGGGACAATTTCAGTTTCATGTTTGATTGGATATCAAGCATCCCTGAGAGTGTTCCATGAACACCAAAAGAGGAATTTCTGCACAAAATGTGTGTCAGCTAAGCATAGTCTCAAGGAATGATGTATAAAAGTAATGAAATCAGCAAATGTGAGGTTCAAAATGTATTTATGTGTGATGTCCAGCATGTATTTATACTAAACAAGGCAATGTCACTTTAGCAAGAGCCCTCTGCTTCCAGGAGGTGATGTCAAATTAGTTTAAATGCTGAGGATCATGTGGCAATCCCTCCTCTGGAAGTGGGCATAGTACAGCCAGGCCAACACAGTGCTGTGAGATATTGGGACCTGTGCCATGGAGATGTACCAAGTTATTTGGAGTTGGCTGAAAATGTCTCAGATATGTGGTTGCAGTGGCAAAACCTTAGTACAAATGACAAAAATATCCCTAGGGTCCTTAGGACCCTACTGTCCCCAGCTGTAACTAGCAGGGCTGAATAGAATTGTATGAACAGCATTTTTTTTTTTACTTCTAAATTTTTTTTTCTGTGACGCTGTGGCTGTCAATACTGCAAGGAAGTCCAGCTAAGGTGGTATTTTCTAGAAGCATCCTTGGTTATCTCCAGATACAAACAGGAGGGCTGGAAAGTTAAAAGAATCATGGTCTGCTCCACTTCATGGTACTCCTAACCTGCACAGAGGGTGTGAAGTGTCCTCCTGTGAATTTGTGATGCAGAAACCTCAGTGAGACACTCCTTCACTTGGAACTTCTAACAGGATCAGTGGAACAATGCAGCTCCATATTTCAGCTCAAATGAGGATTACTTATCCAGAGGCAGGAAACAAGTTCTGCCACTGTTCACCTGCCACAGAGCCTAAGGGAGCTGACGCCCATCACATCCACTTTCTCAACATCCCTGTTCTGGCTGTGGAATGTAATTCAAATTGGATATTTGGGCTGGATAAGGAAAGGAATGAGTTGCAAATGTATCTTGAAAGGATGCTGTAGTCTTGTGCACAAACCCCAGTGAAGGCCAGCCTGTGGTTAGAGGAAGGCCAGGTCTGCAATCTGGGTTTTGGCTTGAGATTCTGTGGATTCTCAAGCCACAGAATGTGAACATGCTGTGCCTGGCACTAGACAGTGCACAGCGAGATCCCACATGTGTTTCTGGAGTATTGCCCATGCTGAGGAAGCCACTGTGGTGAGGCTTGTACTCAGCAGCCTTATTTGCTGTGCCTTGTCTGAATCAGGGGGAATGAAGGTACAGTGAGCATCACAGAGGGGGACTCACAGGATTCCTGGGGCAGCTACATTAAATGGCAGAGCAGAGTTGTTTCATCCTAGCACCTGGTTCTAAACAAAAGATCCATCCTAGCACCTGGTTCTAAACAAAAAGGTGCAGCACCAATGTGTTTCACAAGCATATGATTCATTAACAATTTAGGAACTTATCTTCCAGTATCTAACCAGTTCCCACAAATTTCTTTGCTGCTAGGGAATGATATGCAGTGAGCATGGCTAAAGTAGTGTGAGCAAGGCAGATCTGACTTTTGTTCTTTGAAGGCTGGGTCATGAAAGGCGGTGGAGAGAATGGACGACTTAACTACTGACCTGTGGGGCAGGGGTCACTTGGGAGCCCGTCTCAAATCTAAAGGTCATTGACACAGTGACAAAGTCCAAATCCACCACTTTTCAAGGGTGTAATTGTATTTTTAATACAGCAGGTGCTGAGAGAATCAGAGGGGAGAATGTGGGTGGAAGAAGCAGCGCAAAAATGCACTTGGGTTACAGAAGGTAGAAAGATTGCCCTGTGCCCAGTCAATACCTGAATGTGGTTGAATTTATTCACTTTTGCTCTCTCTGTAAGCCATGGGCAGCATTTTCTTTGCACTTTGAGTTGGTCCAATTCTTCTCAGTAAGGAACAGAGCCTCATCCCAATGTATTCTCACTCCATTCCCTTTCCATATGTGCACACAAATGCATACCCCATCCCTCTACAGTTTGTTTCACTGCCTGGGATTGCGAACCCAGCAGAGCACAAGAGAGGACCCTGTGATAAACTTCTTTTGGAGAAGAGACACCTCAGAACTGAGAACCAGAAATAGAGGCCAAGAGCAGCCAGCCTTTACTGGGTGCATGTGTCCTGCTGAGTGTCAATATCACAGAACAGAACAGAAGAGGTTCAGGATGAAGGGCAGGAAGAAGTGGATCTCAGAGACTCCCGTGGATCTCAGTATGGACTGCACTGGGATTCAGATGAAGTGTCTAACTTTTATACTGTTTAGCAATGCAGAGAGGTACTCACAAGCACGGGGCAGCAGAGGTTTTCCATGCACACACCTTTCTGCAGATGGCTGGGGACACAGTACCTTAGATCTGGGGAAGGTCCCTCACTTTCTCTGCAATTCCCTACTTTGAAAGACAGACTCTTAGGTAGCCTAAAACCTTAATGAAAAGCTAAAGGATGACAGCCTGCAGACAGCAAGTCTCCAGGGAGGTGTTCTGCTTCAAACCCTGCCTGTAGACATTGATTAGCATTGATTTTGTCTTGGTGACTGTATTTGGCAAACCCTGGCAGACAGCAGTGCTCAGCCCTGGAGCTGAGAAAGGCCAAGAGCAGACAATATTAACTCTGCCTTCAGATCACAGCAGGACTGCCATGCTCTGATACATTGATTTACAACCAACCAGAATGTAACCTATGGATTCCCTCAGCTCAAGACTTCACAGCACTAAATTCCAGCTTTAAAAAGCTTTACACTTACTGGAAAGACCTGAACTCTCGAGAGGAAACTACAATGCCTGAAAGCACCTTGAGTGGAGGCTATCAGACCTAGTTAACCACAGGATCTCTGACCAGCTGACCGTGACCTGAAATATTTTACTGCCAGTAGGTTAAAAGATATTTCAGAAGGAAGAATCAGGTCCTGCTGAGAGGCTTTGCAGTGGTCTCTGTGGGACTGAATGGTAAAAAGCTGGCTGCCAGTTGAGAGCTCCCTACAGAGAAGTGAGCTTGGCAGATTGGACTTGCCAAGAGCACTTGGTGCTGGCACAGCCTGCTCGGGTGGGAAATATTCCCACTACTTGAAAGGGAACTGAAATAACTCAACACTGAAGGGAGCTGCCTGCTCTGGCTCTTCCTCCTGAGCTATGCTGCAAACATTTTCCCCAAATTTCCAGCCACAGAAGAGCAGCCAGCTGCTGTCTGGTGAACATGCCCAGCCACTGTGCTTGGCACAGGACAGCCCAATCTTATGGCCACATTTCTGCATAGACATGTGGAATGCAAACAGGTGCCCCCCAGCTCTCAGGTTGAGAAGTGAGAAAGTCATGGCAGGTAACTTCAGCAGCACAAGTTTACCTGTCAATTTTGAATAGAGTAGCCGAGCAGATACAGAAAACACAAACTAGACATGTCTGCCTTCATATCTTTCTATTATCTATTGATCTATGTTACCTTTATAACCTACTTGAAAACAATTTGAGTTCACTTAAGGTGACATGCAAACAAAACCGCACAAATTTTGCCTTTATAATCAAAATAATTCTTTCAGACTACAGTGTAGGTGAAGACAAGACAGATTGTCAGTGCCTGACATAACCTGGATGGACACTACACTTGTTCTAGGACATAGACTTCTGTCTCTGACATGGACACAAGCTCCTGTATATGTCAGCTGCAGAAAACAGAGTAACATCACGTTGCTTATCTTACATCTAACAAGTAATTCAAACTGCCAGTAATTTGGTAATTCTGAAGTAGTGGCTTCTATTAATCTCAAATATTTCCCTAAAGTACCAGCTCCTGAACCAAAACAGACATACACTGTCTATGTGTTTCTGGTTATCAAACATGTTTTCTACATCCCTTGACAGTACAGCTATAAGTTGCTAAAGAAAAATTTTTAAACTCAAAGAAGTGAAAATATTGCTAAAATAATAGTAAAAAAAGTTTCTCTGCTATTTATCACAACTTCATCAGTTAAATACTTCCAGCAGCTCTCTATGTGGTGCTGTTAAGATAAATCAAACCCAAGACAGCCTTCTTGAACACTGGAGGTTCAAGTTAGGCAGGAGTTTGTCATAAATACTGCCTCAAAGCCTGACTTACCCTGACATTTATGTTTCCTTTTATCCTGCCTCTCTGAAGTAAGGAAAAACTCTAGGGCTGGTGCTGTCAGTAAGAGTCTTGATCTCAAGGGCTCAACTTGAAACATTTTAGGGTTGCCGTGACTGCGTTTTGGGGTGTTTTTCTTGTAATATCTGTCCATGAATGCTTTTAAGATACATCAGAAAGATAAGGTTGACTGGTTAGACAATTCAGCTGGAAGAGCTCGTAGCATAGAAGCGGCCTCAATATATTTTTAAAAACGGGAACCTTCAAGTCATTCAATCTCATGTTCCTGAATACACCAGAATATAAAGCCCCTAGCTGCTTTTAAAACCTGTGGCTACGGATCTGAGTCTTGAGTCCTCTGGGAGCATTCATCTCCCAGCATGGGCAGAAAGAGAATCAGGGCAGGCACTAAGGCAATCAAGCAGATTGTTTACTA
>JAYDZK010000128.1:7482139-7492197 GCA_034509185.1 Euphonia xanthogaster | reverse complement strand
CCATGAAAGACTAATTTTATGTTTGTTTGGACATATTTGTAGAGTGGCTGCGTTATGCACCATGCTTCTAAATACTGTTTCATGCTGAATAATGAGTTTGAAATCTTTCATCTTCCAGTGCTTGTATTTATGTAGAGAAGATAGGGAAGCATGCAGGAGAAGGATATAGTTTTTAGGAGCAGACTTGGATTCAATTTTTTTGCATTTTATTGTGGCCGAGGCAGGAAAACACGCAGATCTCATGCCCAAGACGTGTTTTCAGAATGCACTGGTTTTATTTTAAATGGGTCCCCAGAGAAGATGATCTCAAGCAGGGAAGTGTGTGCAGTCTTTCCAATGAGATAAGAATAATCATTGCATTTCTGCTGTGCATTTCTGCAGTGCTGTAAACACTCAGTAAATCTCAAGATGGAGATCACATTCAGCTGCTGACAGTGGAAGCCTGGCCACCAGTGTGGGGAAGCAGCAGTCTGGCACAGGAATCTGGTGGCAGGTTTACCAAGAAACACCTCATTTTCTTACCTGTGGGTGAAGCAGGTGCACATGGGTGTCAGGAGTCTTGTGGGCTGAAGTGAATCTTGCTTTGTTTTCAGGAAACTGTAAAAGGCAGATAAAATCCGTCTGGGGTATGAGCCTGACACCAGGCTGTGAGCACCCTGGCCACGTGGCAGAGTCTTGCCCAGCTGACCATTGTGAGAGCAGTGAATTTGTGGGGGTTGCTGTCGAAGCCATTTGGATGTTTCGTGCTAGCAGGGCCTAATTCATCAGCCTGGTTTAATTACAGGAATATCTCGAGTACCCCTGCTTATTGGCAGCTTTCTCAGCAAAGCTGGTGGCATCAGACTTGCACAATGATCCAGCCAGCCTGTGGAGGGAGGTCATCATTAGCTTGTCCTCAGTGTAAAAGCGGACACAGAGACTCCTTTCTTCCAATAATTCATTCTGCACAGCAGCTAATGTTGGTCTACTGCAAGGCAGGTTCCTGTTGCAAAGGGAGGTTTTGAGCTCTGACTGAATTTTTGCCTAAGCTGTCCTGGTCCTGGGGTTCACATGAATGTTTGTGGAAATTTTGGAAATTACCAGAAGTACCTGAGTCATCAGTCATTCATGTAGGCCTGGAAGAAGTTCTGGGCATCACTAGGTAACCATCAGTCACAACACAACAGAGCAGAGGGAAGTTTCACATTTCTTTGGAAGAGTTCTCTGAGTGTTCATGTGAGAACTGAACCGTGCCAGACCTGCTCCTCACACCCAGATTTTGGCCCTGTGGTGCTGCAGTTCCTGTTGGGTTCCACTGTGCACCAGCAGACCTGAAAACAGACTAGCCAGCCCTGAAAGTCTTCTCTTGCTCAGAACAGAAGGACTATTAAAATCCCAGAAATTAATGGCTTATTTTATGGATCTTGATATTTAATCTGAAAGGTTAATTTTTGTCAGTAGATTGCCATTTAAAAAGATGTGTTTTGGAAACTGCTGTCCATTCTAAATGAAATTCTCTGTATTCTTTCAATGAAAACCAGCAGACAGCCTAGTTAATTTCCCATCTTGAAAACCAATCCTGGGCTGAACCAAGAGANNNNATTAAATTAGATTTTAAAATTCAAACATCATATAAATTCAATATAATATGCTTTAAAATTATTTTTAAGGAAAATGTAGAAGAAAAGGTAGCTTATTTAAAAGCCATCAAAATAAAAAATATCTTGTTATTTGTTAAAGACAGATTCCTCCTGCTAACTAATTCTCAAGTCCCACATGGATTGGGTTGACAATATGAGTCTTTGTTTTGTTTGTTTTGTTGCAGCTGGATTTATAGGCAGCTTTTCAGAAGGAGAATTTCCTTGCTTTTATGATGGGCTAGAGGGCTTAATGCTCTCATGCAAATTATTCTGATTGCACAACTGGTGGTGCTGCTTCATATATTGTTAAGCACAGTAGTCACCAGGTTAATATTGGTGTTTTCTTTCTTGCTGCAGAGTTTGCTCTTTGCAGCACCCTTGACCAGAAAGCTGCTGCTCACCCCAGGACCGGTCCCTTATGGAATGAGTATTTTTTGTTGGAGCCAACTCCCACAGAATTTGGAAAAGCTCAGGATATTATCCAGTCATTCCCTTCCAATTCCTCCTTCCTACAGCACACAAGAGCTTTTGGAGACCCTCTGGGCTTCCTTTAGGCTGTGAAAACTCTGTGGGCAGCCACCCTTTGAGGACAGTTCCTGCTGAAACCTGTGACAAAGCCCCATGATTTCTCTCCTACCTTCCCAAACAGAGCTGCAGCTCTAAAACCCCCTAACCTGGCTGCTGGTGGGATGCAATCACTTGCTAGAGGAGAAACTCATGCCCTAAGCAGAAGAAGACAGGAACCATATCCCAGCAGAATGCAAAAACCTGAAATCTGTCATAGAAGAAGGAAAGGGAGAAAATCCAGAGAAATCATGTCTGTGCTGTCTGGTTTATCCTTTGTCATTATTAAGAGTGCTATCTTTAGGAAGGTACTTTTTGGGATAATAAAGATTGGGCATTTAGCAGCCTGAATAATATTAGGTTCCTATTCCCACAGACACGTTTTTGTCTGGTGTCTGAGGCTTAGGAAAGGAGAGTTGCAGATTTTACTCACCCATTCAAAGCAAGCAACTAAATACTGGTATTTTTGAAAAAAAAAAAAAAAAAAGAAGAAACAGAAAAATTAGTCTTTTGTCAATTTGACCCACCACTGGGGGCTTTTTTACATTATTGATATATCTGTAATTTTCATCTGCCCTTTATTTGGCATGTATATTTATATGTGAGTATTTTTTTTATTTTTTTTTCACAAACCTGCAGTGCAGTGGAAAGCTAGATTTAAATATTTTCAGACCGACTGTACCCATCATTTGCATTCCACTGACTCATTCAGAGCAAAGACATCTGAGCAGAAATACAGCAGATAAAAGAGAAACCATTAATCCAGGGAAGATTACTGGCACAGAATCTTTATCCTGTATCCTCCCTGAAATGAGACAAAGATCTTACTATGTACATCCCTCTGGCTTAGCTTCAGAAAGTAAGCAATACAGTAGTGTAGACATGGTACTTTTTAAAGGCACATTACACTGGTCTGAAACTTCAGTCTTCTGGCAGAGCTCATTGCTGCTGAGGTGTTTTTCAATGGTTGCTTCCTCAGAAGAGTTTTCAGCACCCCAAAAACTGCTTTCTGGCTCCTGCAAGTGGTAAGACAACACTGATCTGCTCCTCAGAAGACAGCATGTGTCAGCTGGAGCATGGAGAATGCTCTGCAGCAACGTGGGTTACATGCGTATTTCACAGGGTCTTGCTTCTGCTGACACCTCATCTCGATGTGAGCTCTAAGTGCTAGTTAGCTTTTAATGAGCCTAATAAGGCTAAAGCTTTCCAGATCCTGGTGCTTTAGTTCTGGAAGCAGGGCGGGGAGGGGGGGGAAGGTTTGGATGAGGATGTTGAGCAGGCTTGCCCTTTTCAGGAGACACTCATTCCAGGTGACTGGGCATATTAGATTTCAGAGCGTGGCAGGCTTTTATCTCCCTTCCCCTCGAATGTGGCAGGCTGCAGTTGCTTTTCCTTTTGCTGGTTGTTTGTCTCTCTCCCTCTGTCTCTGTGATATTGATTCTCAGTTAAAAGAGCTGAGAGATAGAGCCGGGGAAGCATCCCTTTCTTCTCTGGCAATCGGTGGAAAATCCAGCTGCCACGTGATTGCTGCGCTGTCTCGGCTGCTGCTGGCCATTGACCATCTCCTGCAGGAGAATTTCTGTGCCATAATAATAGCAGAACCTACTTTAGTCATTTAGGGCTTCCACTAGAAGCAGCCCAGAGGGTTGGATGGTTTTCTGGAGGTAGCTCCATGTGTTTGTGGGCTTATCTTGCTATGGTGTGCATTCAGCTATGAAATAAAATTGCAGGAAATGATTCAGTTTTGAATCATTCTATTTAGACTGGCAGAAGCCGAAAACCCTCCTGTGAGCTACAACAATGTGGACTGCTATTCAGATGGGAAATGTAAATACTTCAGCATGCCTGATCAGTTGGACTAGAAGTGCAAGCAAACTGCTCTGCAGTGTGGATTCTCAGCTTTTATTCCAGACAGTTTTGTTCCTCCAAACCCTCTTTTTCAGGTGAAAAATGTTTTCCTTTTCTTGTCCCTGTGTGGAATGTATGTATATTAAGACCTCTGGAAAATAGCTAAGCACAACAGGAACCAAGTCCTGGAGGAAGCTTCTTTCTAAACAATCCAGCATCCTCTTCCAGTCCAGAGCAGAAGAATGTTTAGGCACATGGAAAAAAACCCTGCTGTTATGGAAAGTTCAACTTACCAAGAGTAAACCATGACCTCTTTGTTGTTTCAAACTGACAAAAAGTGAGGTCAGAAGCAAATCTTGTTTCTTCCACAATCCAGAGCCCAAGGTCTGCAATGGCTTTCACCCTCAAACTAATAGTGTTCACATTATTCATTAAAGGTGATTTGATTTCAGGTGTCAACTTGGACATCTGACTAATAACCTGTTTTCAGTAGGAACCTCTTCTTGATAGAGCAGTGTTGGCCTGTTTTTAACTGCATCTTCTTCTCCTGTAAATATCAATTATCTCTCCTGCTCCATTTTAGAGCCTGTCACCTTGCCAAATGTTGAAATAGGAAGGTTTATTTATTGCATGGGATATACAAAGGAAGAAAAAAACAATTGAGGATATGTCTTTCAGTGTGCCCTCTTGGTGTTGGTTGTTCCTTAGATTTGAAAGGCAAAAGTTCTGATAATCCTGTGAGTTCTTCACACTTCCTACCAGAAATGGCTCTTTTCTGCCTCTCCACTGGGTGCTGCCTCCAGGGCCTGTGCCTTGCATGCTCCCTTTGAACCACAGATGTTTGGTTTGTGTTGCTCCTCCTTTGTTTAGGGTTTGACCAAATGACATTACAGATGGGAGGTAGAGGAAGAACTTGTAAGAGAGCTTCAAGTAATCTTAGATCAGCTTGTTGTCAGCTGCATTGTGTTCCTATGCAGCACGCTCATTCCTCTTTTGATGTCTCTGCAGATGTTTCAGGCTTTACATTAAAAAAAAAAAAAAGTCTTTATAGGGACACATTACTTCACCTGAGACGTGTCATTGTGCTGTATTTTTTACATACAGTAAAAATTGCTTCTCTGCTCCTCTTACAAACTTAGCATCTCAATGATCAAGACAGATAAAGCTTTGGAAGTGAGAGGTCCAAGGTCGCCTCTGCAGGAAAGCAGCAGAGCACATCTCCCATCCTGTGGGCAGGTGACAGTCTGCCCTGTCTCTTTCAAAACAGTGTTGATAAGAGGACATTTCACAAATCTGAGAAACAGGCTCTGCCCATTTCCATACTTGCAGGAAGGGTGTCTTCAAGTGAGGAAGCTTGATTACAAAGTCTGCTGAGTATGCAAGGGAAAGAATGAAATATTGCACTTGCCAAAGTCCTGATTTTTGTTCTTCTCTTCCATTATCTAAAGGAAATATGGTATGATCTTTGTTCCAGTCATTGCAAACAGTTTTCAAACCTGGTGCAAGAGAAAATGTGTGGGATGGGACCAGGACTTTGTCTTTCGTGTGTCTGTGTGTGCACATGACTGTGAAATATCTGATTTTGCAAAATCGTCACATACATAAAGTTAAAGCTATCAGCAAGCATTCACACATTGCAGGCTGGGGGTTACTGGTCACTTGCCACAGAAAATAAAACTTTCGAGGTCCTGCAGAAACCATCCTCTGGACTTCCTTTCACCTCATAAGGCATCCCAGAGCAGTTTTGCTAAGCCACTTTACCCTCCCAACTCATGAGGATGGATAAGGCTGAGGAAGGAGCTGCAGCTTGGCAGCTTGGTGAGAAAGAGGAGCTGAGATCCTCCCTACCTCATGGTATAGAGAGCACATCAATGCCAGGAGCTGCACGTGAGAATAAATGGAAGAATAAGAGATCCCTGCATGTTGCCATGGAGCTCTTCTGTCTGGACTTCAGGCATGCTGTAACATACGATCCTTCCCTTTGTCCCTGTTGTAGGCAGCCCTAGTTAGTCTTGACAGCATTACTGTGCTCAGAAATCGGTGCTATCCCCATAAAACAGCTTGGTTAGTTTCAGCAGAGCCATCTCTGGGCCTTGCACACCCTCACTCTCTGCTTGCACACTGCTTCCCAGACCACCATGCTTTCCTCTGTCCTCACAAGCACTCCTGCACCACCACACGGCTAAACATACAGAGGAAAGCTCTTAATAAAAGAAAAAAAAAAGGAAAAAAAAAACCTTAGGAGATAGCTGTGATTTTTTTTTTTTAATAATTTGTTTATTTGCCAATTCTGCTTTACCCGGCTTCCCTCTCATGGTGTCTGTAACTTGACTTTATGAACTTTCTTATTAAATCAAGGGCTTCCGGACATTAGATGGTGGAGTGGAGGAAGAGAACCACACATGTTTTCAAGGAAAATTAATACTGATAAGGTGCTGGCCACTGTCTGTCCTGTTATTGTTAGAATGCACATTTTCCCCCTAGAGTGTAGAGCACCTTCTGATGGAGTGCTCCTTATGTTGAAAAATGGCAAGCATTAAGGACTCCATGCCACTTCATTGCTAAAATATTTACTAGAGTGGGCTTGCTTCCTCCATCTGAAAGTGTGGTGTATTTATAGGAGCATCCTGTAATGGACCATCCTGCATGGAGCAGTATTTTTGAAGAATAAGGCAATCCTGTGTGTGAGGGGGTGGGGTTAGGATTCTCCCCTCTGTTGTCCCCTCTGCTAGCAGGAGCTGGCAGCACGCAGGGGACTGCAGGAGCTGATTGACTGCAGCAGATTCCCTCTGGTATGTGAAGTCTGTGAAGCCCCTGCAGGGGATGGGAAAGGCTCACAGGGCTGAGGAATTTGAGTTCTGGGATCTCTGCGTGAAATTGCCAGGAAGGATCAACTTTGAGCTTTAAAAGGGGGATGTTTAGGTATTTTTTTGTTGTTGTTAAAATGTCAGATCACAGGGCTCCATGCCCATGAAAACAGTGCAGGTCAGACCCTCAGCTGATGTGCAGTGGCAGGGTGCTCTCTGTAGCAGCTGGGAATCCTGGACTGGTGGGCATGGGAAGATTCCTGCCCTGCTCCATGGCTGTGGGCGCTGGAAACAGCAAGAACAATTGAAGATGGAGGTCACTGAAATGACAAGAGCAACTCCTGTGATCTGGTGTTGTCAGCACAAACACAGCAATTGATTGAAAAATGTCTGCAAACCAGGCAGCAAAGAGCGCAATTAGAACTGAAATAGCAAGAGGGTCTATTTCAGAGTTTTATGATTCCAGATTGCACCACCCCACTAATTTTAAGTGCTGATGATTTTTCTGTCTGGGCTGGAGTCAGCTGGGGACCAAGAGCCATCTGGGACTGAATGAAACTCAGGGTTTCTCAGAGCTTCTACTGTTAGGAGTGTGACATAAACACACCCTGAAATTGAAATGCAGTCCTCAGATCTACCTTGGGGATTAGCAAGGATCACTGCAGAGTGTGGCTGGGGACTGCAAACCATGAGGTCTGTTGGAGCCACCAGGTCTCCTGCCTCAGAGGTACATGGTGGAGTTTTCCCAAATGGAAGCCTGTGTCAGGGCTGAAGCTGGACAGCATTTTAGGGAGGTGTGAGTGATGCTGGGTACCAGAGACCCTGTTAAGGCCCACGAGATGTATGGGGACCCTGGGCAGCTTGCTAATGTTGGAGGTCAGATGCTCCAGCTCTGAGTGAGATAAAGAAAGACTTTCAGGCAGTCAAGGAGGCTTTCTTGTCATTCTGATCTCCTAGAAATGTCGTATTTTAGAAAAGAGTAGACCTGGTGCTCTGGTGGAGGAATAGTGCTTAGGGATAAGTAAGCAAGGTGAGCAAGGTCAGGGTTATGGGAGCACCATCTGGGGACAGTCAGCAGGCAGGGCAAAAGTGACTTATCACCTGAATGGAAGGAAATGGTGTCTGCAGAAAAGAGCTCTTTGCAGGCAGCTTTCTTTTGGTGTGTGTGCTAAAGTCTGCTGTTTGAGGAAGAACAAAGAGACCCCAGGCATGGGTGAATTCCACTGGTGTGAGGTTCTGTGGCTTGGAGCACCACTGATCACACTGCTCAGCACGTGGATCAAGTCTGAGTCAGAACTTTTCACAAAGTGTTCAGTGAGGAACACCCTGATCTCTTAGTAAATATTAGCAGTACAGTAACAGCAGTGCAGTGCAGTGTTCAACAGCCAATTACTTGAAGGGCTTCTTTATCAAGCAAGAATGTGTAAAAGATTTTCTTGGATTCTTGTGTCATTGCTTAGGCTGGAATGGTTGCTGCAAGAATAACAATGTTAACCCTGGGTATATTCCAAGCTGAGTAAAAGTGATTTTTAACCATCTGCATTGAGAGTTGAATACGCTGAATGCACGTGTACACAGTGCTAACTGCAATATTAAAAATGGTGTGTGCCCATGGCATTGACAATCTCTGTTGACTTTATGGGGGACCACAGCGCCTCAGATAACAGGATGATGAACAGAACTAAATCTCCATGTTCTTTTATTACCCCTTCATCCCGCCGGAACTTCTCTCTGGTAAAAGGTAAAACTCTGCACCATTTATTCCTGTTGTGAATGGCTGCTGTACTCTAAGAAAGGAACTGAAATCTTCTACTAACTCACTTGAATGTGACATTCTTCTGAAAATCAGCCCAAGTTCGCCCAGGGGTGGCTGCCTCTCCCAGTTGGGTGAAAGAGTAATTGTGCTATTTAGTTTGCACGAAGGTGGCAGAAAGCAGACGTGGATTTGAGCACTGCTGTCTCACACTGAACAGCATGAGAAGCCTTTTTGAGAAGCCTGGTTGCAACTGTGAGGAGCTGCTGGTGGCCCCAGCCACTGCTTGCAGCGAGCAGAGGTGACTTCTGTACCACTCCTGTTGCCAAGTGTTTTGGTGCTGACTGCAAGCAGTTATCACTGTTTTCCTGCTGTTGTTGCAGCCGTTTTTGCTTGGCTCCAGCAGTCATTTCTAACTAGCTGACAGGTTTGGAGGGCCCTGGAGGTGTAATGCAGTGCTGCTGCAACAGAATTCTAGATGCCTGTTTGAAACTAACCAAGCCAACATAAGGATTAAATTCCTCATACAGAAGTCATTACCACAGAGGAGTGCAGCTGTGGTGAAAGCATTTCAGGCTTCAAGGAAAGATCATATAAAAATGTTCTTCAGTGATGCACAAATGGGTAGACAACACCAGCTCAGAATACCAAGTTCTTGAGTGGGCACTTGAGGAGCTTGCTTTTCCTGGCTTATTCTACATCATGAAAATAAAAAAAGGAGATCAGGTCATTTTATTCTGGAAAGCATTTTTCCTGTCTCTTTGGCTGTCACATGTATTTAACTTTAGTGCCCTCAAGGACAATGTGGTGGATCAGCATGCTAAGGTCTACAGTCTACAGCCTGTAGTTTTTCATTTCACATTGCTTTAAGAATGGTCCTCTTTGTTTCCATTTTGAGCCACGGCTGAATTCTTACATGTTGTCTGATCTTCAGGCTCAAATACCCAAGAGAATAGGCAGCTGTGAATCAACCCTCTGTGTGCTTTCTAGCAGGTAGTCTAGCAAAGAAGGCAGTATGCTTCTTATTTCTTTAAATTGATAGGGATTTGAAGGAAAAGACTTTAATAAAAGTCTCATGAATGATTATTTTCTTCCTGCTGATGATTCTGAATTGCATGCAGAAATATAAGAACCTTTTAAGAGAGCCCTGTGGGTTTAAACCCAATTCTTTAGATTTATAATTAAAGCTCATTGTCTTTATGCTATCCTACACCTTATGAGAAGGATCACCTTTCTAATTACACAGTACCAGGAGGTCTGTCACATGCTTTTACTCAGTATTATGGTACACAGTTGCTCTATTTTTTTTTTCTTCTCCTTGTCCTTCTTCCAGAGATTCAATATTATGTTTTGGAAATTCAACATAATGATTTTTTTTTTGAGGCCAGATGTTTCACTCTGCTGTGTTAAGTCATATTGACGTACTGCCATGAAATGGAAACAACTGCTACTAGATCGGAAGAGCGT
>JAYDZK010000128.1:7457079-7474328 GCA_034509185.1 Euphonia xanthogaster | reverse complement strand
GTAATGTTAGTAGTTGATTATATTCTGAGGTTAAAAAAAGGGAAATACTCCTTTATCAAATAGTGCAATCATTGCTTGACAATATCTAAATTATTTATTGTGGCTTTTCACGTGGTTTCCATCCAGCATTAGCTGAGGTGGAGATTCTCAGTTGAATTCCCATTAGACTTGCACCTATCTCTACCTTCTTTTTTAACCAAATTCAGCCTTTGTGGAATTGCAGCGGGTGCATGACCAAATTTTATTGCAAGTGAGGCTTCATTCAGCAGCAAACAAATATGGACCCAAACCAGGTGCAATCTGCTGGATGTCTACACATGTAGAAATAGGTGTCTGGGTGAGAATAAGTTCTGGTAGAGTAGACTATAGAAGAAATCACAATTGAGTTCCAAGTCCGGGATGGACACTCAGATGTCTCTGGGATGCAGCTTCTTACAGGCCTAGAGCATGTCAGTGTTGGTAAGAGCACTGATGTTATTTTTCTGTGCACGTGCAAAGGGAAGTGTTTCAGGGTTTCTTGGCTGATGCAGATGCAGACAACTCTTTTGGCTGTGTCCTTTTGAGTCAGGATTAGCAGCTTCCCTTTCCATCAGGCAGGACTGTAAAGACAGGTAAGGATCCCCATGGAGGCAACAGGGATCCTGAATAGAGCTTCCATCCTGCAACAAACCTGCTGTAGTTTCCTTCCACAGTGCTTATGGGTGGCAATATTTTCCTGCATCCTTGTTCCTTTAGGGCAAATAAAAGCAACGCTAACTATTGCAGAGGGAAAAGAAAAAGCATTCACCTCTAAATTATATATTTTTTCAAGTTTAAAAGTATGTAATTTCACAGGGAGCACTCTGGGACTCATCCCGCTGTGAAGCCATTGCTCAATTTCTCCCAGCAGTGGCTCAGGCGCCTACAGTTCTCAAAGTGCTGAGCAGCCCCTGAGGAAGGCAGGGCTGGAGTTGAGCTGACAGCTGAGCCAGGATTTTGGAACGGGGCTTGGAGCACTAGGACAGGAAGGGGTTTTTCTCCAGGGTTCCTAGTGCTTTCACAGCTCCTCTGCCTAATCACAGCTCAGTGTGCAGGGAAAGCATCCTATTGACTTGGCCAGCACCAAAGAGTTAATTCAAAAGAGATGGCAGTGTCTCTTTCTGGCCATCTTTCCTGCTCTGATTGAACAAAAAAGAAAAGGTAAGAAACAAGGTTTGAACCCAACTTCCACTTGAAGGATGAGGTAAGAAGGCAGGGAAGAAAGTGAAAAGATTATTTGTTTTAGAGATGAGGATCTGTTTAACAACTGCAAAAGAATATGCTTTCATGAGCAACAAAGAGTGAAGAAGGGAAGATGGTAAGGATAACTTATAAGAATATACAGTGAAAATAAATGCAATCTAATAAATTCCAAAGCTGAATGGTGTTTGGAGTTGAAGGTTTAAAAAGCAAACACCAGTTTTTGTGGAAGATTTATAAGCAGAGTGCACTTCAAGTCTAAAGAAGAATAGTTGGAAGGAGAAAGATATTGTTGAGTCAAAGTGGGAGGGTCCAGCTGTGTTAGTTGTCCTGGAAAAAGTATGGAGGCAGAGAGAAAGGAAGAAATTGGTTAAACAAGTCATTTGGTTCTAGTGTATTTTTTTTTTTCCAAGAAAAGTTTTTTAGGATGTTGAAGGAAGGGGGAACTGCCAGGAAACAGGCAAGCTGGTGGAAGGACTATGCAAACAACATCATAAAACAGACTGTTTCCAGAAGACTGCTCCATGTATTAACTGCAGGTGTGCAGCTGAGCTAATGCAAAGCTATGGGTGGGAATGAACAGTGCAAAAGGATATTTTTTGTACTCCCCAGCTCCAAACCAGCTTTGTCTGAATTATACAGGGCTGACTTTGTCAGTTTTCCTGCACTCCAGCTCCAGTTGCTACCTCCTCCCCCAGGCAGGCTCAGCCACCTCGTTATTAATTACATGAGTCTGAGTGCTTGGAGATACCCTAGCAGGTCTGGGCTTCAGCAGGTTGAAATCTAAGAGCTCTCCTTATTTTAGAGCCATGCCAGCTGCTCTTCCCTGAGCACCAGCCCAAGTGGAGCTCATCCAGCCCATCCAGATGGAAGCCTTCCCAAGCATGGTGCTGGCCTTTCATGGTGATGGACACAAGGCTGCTGAGAGTGGTCTCATGAGCAGTCGGCTCCTGGGACTGCCATAAAGTTACCCAGGAAAATCTAATCTTGAAGAATAGCATGAAGTTTGGAGGTCAGTCTTTGATTAGAGCTGGCTGGTAAAGCTCCATGAGGTTTTTTTTCTTGGGGACAAAATATGCTAGTGTGTGAGAATCTGTGTGTGTGTCTACTTGGAGGTGTGCACTCCAGTATGTTTTCTTTTTTTTTTTTTTTTTCCTATTAGAGCAAATCTTATTTTCTCCCCAAACTACTTTTTTTTTTCTTTTTTCCCCTCCATAAATTACTTTGTTCCCTCCCATAACCTAAATATATAAGATGAGGAGGAGCAAGGGAATTGTTTAAACCTATTTTAAAATTCTCCATGAAAAATTACATTTTTTGCTCACTATCTCTGAAATATGTCTACAGACACAGTCAAGTTTTCCAGCCACCTATGAATACTTTGGCATTGTCATGTCCCTACTCCCCTTGCCCTTTCCTTTCCTCTAACTTTCAGCTGTGTTTAGTAAGTTGGGTTCCCTTGCTCATACATCATACCTTCCAACCCTCTTATCTTTATCACTGCTCATTGTAGCCACTCTATTTTATCGACTTCCTTTTTGTATTGAGTTGCCCAAAACTGATCACAGTTTTCCAAGAGGGGCCTCAGCAGGGCTATGTATGGAGGAATTATTACCTCTGTAGTCTTGCAAGTAATTCTGCTCCACATCCCAGTATGGCATTTGCCTCTTTGTGATACAGTCTCTCACTGTGAGCTCATATTTAATCTGTCATCCACTATCACTCCCTAAATAAGTCCTGCAGCACTTCCCCTTCAGTAATAAAAACACAGAAAAATGTTTGAAGAAAAAAGTATGTTATCCCCTTGGGTGGCTCTTTGAGCAAACCAGGGTTTTCATACAGCTGGAGAGACATTGAAACACAGCCTCACACTCTGCTTCCACATATCTGGATTTCACTGCTCTAATGTCAAGAGTGAAAGCAAAGATGGTATTTCCTAATTGTTCATGTTTTCTTAATATTTGCTGGTGGCAGCCCAGAGCATTGATAGAGTGGAGGAACTTTGTGTCAACTTTTAGAGTTCATATCTACTAGATTTCAGAAATCCTACTTTAAGCAGATTGCATGGATGTGCTGTGAATGTTGTTTCAGCTACTTGATATTTTATGGAAATCAAGTGAATGCTGCTGCATATGTGAAAAACTGGGACATGCCTTGAGTTGCAAATTTGACCCTTCTTGGTCTAGAGAGTTCTCCACTTTCCAGACTGGATAGCTTTCAAGCACATGTTAGGTTGAGCATTTTCTCAGAACTGCCTGTCTGTCTTTCTTTCCTACTGCTGAATTTATTTAGAAGAACTTTGTTGATATTCAAAGTTGAAAAGCCTGCACAGTGTTTAATTTTCTCCTTCTTTTTGGCCAGTGAGTTGTCCTTCCAGAATAAAAATCCTTTCCTTTTTAGTCCATCTGATAATTCAACATAATTAATCACTGTGAAAAACACCAGTGAGGATTTCTAAACAGTGTGTGGGGAAGTATGGTGAGAACATATTTACCTTTTGAAGGCTACAGGAATTGCAGTATATCAGATCACAGGGCACTGCATTTGTGGGCAGTCTGTTATTTTAGTGTTCAACCATTAAGTTTTTCTTTATTTATTTTGAATCAACCTGAGACTGTCAAAGCCCAGCAATGCAGATTTTGCCTTCTTACCATGTCCCTAAGATCATCCTAGCAGTCTCTCTTTTGGTATCCCTGAAGAAAACCAAGCATCACAATCTACAGATGAGCTCTTGGAATTGCCTGGAGAGCACAAGAACTGAATGATGCAGGAAGAAAAACCCCATAAATATTGCACAGCACCAGCATTTTTAAAGTGCTCCCTCATTCCTGATTGCAGCATAAGAGCACACATTCATAAGGCACATCACCCTGAAATTGATGGGAACCTTTCTGTGGACTACACAATTTGTGTACTAAGCCTCCAGGTTCTTGAAGTGAACCCTTGCTGCTACAAAGAGCTCTTAAAATTACATTTAAATTGGAAATAGAAATCTCCTCAGCCCTGACATTGCAACAGAGTTATTATTTCCCATGCCTGTCTTCTCTCACTCAGGAAGCCACTGCAACATGAAACCGTCTTCCGATTGTTCCTCCTCCAAATGCCTCTCTTAGCTGCCTGAACTGCAGTATTTCCTTGTGAAAGGAGGAAAAATATGGGAATTTAGGCAAGCAGAACAGTCCTTGTGTTCAGAGTGAAAATGCAAGGTCAAGAAGGGTCTAATTTTCCCAGCCATTGAAACATATTTACCTTCTTCTTTTGCCTTGGCACAGGAACAGGTGAAGTGCAACTCCCAGTTCAGTAAACTGTTGCAGAATAACCAAGGGCTAAAGGGAATCCTCATGTGTGCTTTAGGATTCATGAGAAGATACACTTCCAGCAGTTTAGTCTTGCAGAACCAGTAAGAAGTGAGAACACACCATCATGCACATGTGTACAGCTCTGGGCATGCAGTTTATTTCAAATCCAGAAACTCAAGAACATAAATCTGCTCATCCTAGGGGGATGACACAAAACAGAGAACATGACTGTTGAATTTAAGTATAGCAGGGTGGGGGGGATAGTTGGGGGAGGCAATTTTTTAAATAAAGAACATAACTAAGGAAGCAATCGCTACATGCTCACTGTAGAGATTTTGTTTTTCCTCTGGAAAATAGGTGTAGATGCTTAAGTACTTGAAGGAGGCTCTGGAGCAGCCAGAAGTGTGCAAGAGAAAGGTCTGATTGAGTTGGGTGTATTTCCAAGAGAGATTAGGTGGTGTTACTGCACTCACAAGTGCTCCAGGTGTGTCCCTCAGGGCATGCTCAGTGGTTTAGCTGCTCCCCTTGGGAACTGATCTTTTCCAGTCTACACTGAGAAGGGAACTGAATAAAGGAGAATCAGGATGCATGGGTGAATTGCCACAATTGTCCATCTGCCTCAATTCACTGGCTCTGAATACAAGGCTGTATAAAAGAATGAACAATTTATCTCCTAAGTTTTCAGTAAGATTTCCCCAGAAAGGCAACATGATTAGAGTTTCAGACTGACTCACAGTGCTATTGCTGAAACAAGAACCTTGTTTGGGTTCTGTTTTAAAAGGGAAAGGAGTACTGGCATTAAGTCAGAAATATAAAATCTTGAGAGATGCGAGATGCTCTATAAAGGCAACAAGCCTGGACAAGATGGTTGCTTGGCTTTCTTTCAGGTTCTCGAGTTCAAGTTAGCAGTTTCCTTACATGAATCAAAATGTCAGAATGGTCCCTAACTTTAAGTCTTAAAAGGAGAGGGATGATGTGAAGAACTCACTCCCTTGTCAAGCAGGTACCAGGAGTCAGTTTTGTGCTCTCTTTCTTGATGGTGTTGGTTGTCATCTATAAAAGAAAAAAAAAAAATCCAACAGTCACATTTTAGTGACAAAAAAAACATAAGCAAGGAAGATATGACTGACTGTGTTTAATGTTTCACAGTGAACACCATAGAGAGTTCTCTCCTTCTTCTGATTTGCAGGTCCTTCCACTCTGTCTGAACGTTGCTGTGTGGGTTTTTGTACTGAAAATTATGTTCCTCAGCCAAACTCATCTCAGGTGTCTGGAATGTTTTCTTGGTCACATCCAGAGCAGTGCAGGTGATTTGGAGCAAGAAGGGGTTGCTTTGATTTTTTCCTTCATCAGATGACATACCAGGACTCAAAAACAGAGCAGCTGTGTTGGCTGGTGCTACACTGCAGGCATCCAGTAATGTCTGCCAAAGGCTGCATTCCCTTGCAGAGGTCTGTGGCTCACCAGGACTGACCAGAGGATGAGGAGATATGGGCCTGTGCACTTGAAACAGAGCTACTGTCAGGAACTGGACAATGTGAAAAGCTCTGGTCACTTTTCTCACCACCATTCCTTTCCTAGTTTGGAGACAGTTTGGAGCATTTCCTTCTTTTGTTTATTTCACTTGGGAACAAATGGTTCATTTCCCTCTGTCCCAGCTGCTCTGAAAGGTTTTCTAGTTTCTCCAGAATGTATTATGCAATACTGCAGAGCAAGTCCTTTTTCCTTTTCAACTCCATGCCTTTACCATGTATTGTAATCTGTCTGCTCTGATTAGGTTCATCCTATAGAATCACTGCCAAAATCTGTTTTACGCAGCAATGTTTAGTCTTCAGCCTGGAAGCTATGTACAGTCCTTTTAAGATGTTCATACATCAATATCAGTCCTGTCTAATCCCAAGAAGCTTTGGATGGCAAGAAGAAGAAAAGCTTCAAGCTAGCTGTGCAAGTTGTAGGACAAACACTGCGATCTTTGCTCTGGCCAAAATTCCACAAGCATCATCAGAAGTTGGGTTTTAGAACAGGGCTGCATATCAGGTGTCTGATACAGTTGTGGAGCCCACTGCCTCACCAAGGACTGAGCTCTGCTTCTCTTAAAGAGCATCACTGCTGATTTTGGAAGGGATTCTGTGGGACCTCACGTTTGCACTGAATAGGTTAATGAGGCTAAAATAGATTTAACCCATATAATGCTTGTTTAGAAGCATAAGAAGACCAAAACATTCTAATGTTTTCTTGTTCTTTCCTTAAATATTAGGTGGATTCCAGATCAATATGACTGGTGGCCTCAGTGACAATTAGTAACCCATTATCCTGTTTATATTGCAGTGGTGTGTGGAATTCAGACAGTCTGGAGCAGCCCCATGCAAACATGCAGTTCCAGAGATCCCTGAGCAGCCCTGGAAAAAAAAAAATAAGAACACTGGGACCTTTACAAAACTGCGGGTTTTTTTTTTTTTTTTACATCCTTATCAAGGTTTGGTTAAAATTTCAGTGTGGTGGAGAAATGGCAAACATTTTAAACATGAGAAGTGGCCATGGTTTTGTGGGTGGATGCAACTGTGGGGGCTCAGCTGGCAGTGATGCCTTGTGATAAGAAAGGATGGGTAATCCTGCAGCCCAGGGCAGAGGGAATTAAGAAGCCACCGTTAGCATGGGAGCTGTGTTGGCTGAGGAGGCCACTTAGCAAATTCCTTACTTGAGCATTCAAGGGCACTCTCTCGCAACTTGATCCTCACTTTTCCAAGTGCAGGGAGGAGAAGAATGTTTCACTGTCCAGAAAGCACCCGGGCCTTAAGATAAATGAGGATTGAAACAAACGTTTCCATTCATATCAGGGGCCCCTCCTCGCTAGCGTCCTCACTGATCTGTAAAAACCTTCTTTGTAAGTGGTTTCTAAAGCATAATCTGTGCTTTTAATACCATTTGATTGAATAATTCCAATGCTAGGTTTGTTTTTTAAAGGTTTTTGAGAAGTGTTACAAGTAGCAAAAGTTTTTAATAGAAACCTGAAGCCACTGACTGAGGAAAATTTCCTCACAACTCTTCCTGTTGTGGAGAAAACTGGAGAAAAATCAAGTCCAAAACACTGAGGGTCATGTGAATAGCTACAGAGTGGAATTCAGGGACTTCGTTTCAGTAATTGCAGTGAAATTGTTCCCAGCAGAGGCAAGGAGCAGAGGAGGAATTTTAAAGGTCCAAGCAAGAAATGACAGACCTCTACCTGCCTTCCTAAATGCACTGAAGTAGTCCTGAGCACAGACCAAGCTCAAAGAGCAGAGTTTCTTTTCAGAGCAGATTTCTCTTTTTCTTTCACCACCCCAAAGCCCACACCAGATACTAAGTGAGGTTTACAGGGAGCTGAATTTGTTTTGTCAAAAGCCCAGGAGACAACCAACATCTCCAAAATGGTAAAAGTAGGAAAAAAGTTAAAGTGTGTGAAATGTATATGTGTAAGGATGGTTTGTTCTTTTATTTTTTGTTCTTTTTGTTTTTTTTTAAGAGAGGTGAAATCAATTTAGTGAAAAGTCACATTCACTGTTTGGTGAAGTTGCAGACCAAGGTTACATTGCAGGTACAAAGAATTTGGAAAATAGCATGTAGGCTTGAAAAATGAACCATTCCTTCACATATATAACTTAGTATATCATCCTTGATCATAATTATAGACAGATTTGGATTGAATCTATTATTGAATGCATTGTCCTTAGAGATAATCAGGGACATGACCACTAGTGACACTGTGATGGAAAGGACTAAACAGTGCAGTTCATCATCTCAGCCCTTGAAATGGCTGAGATATGCAAAAGTGCAGATTTTATCCAAGAAGTATATATAGTACAAAGAGAGGAAGGGGGAAAAAAAAAGGCAAGCAGAGGAATCAGGTGGCTTCACAGACTGCTGTGTTTGAGGAGCAATTTGACAGAGACAGAGCAAGATGATGATAACTTGAAAAAGTATAATTTGTCGTGATTACCTCTTTTTTTCCCCTTCCTCCCAAAGCAATACAGTTTGCAGTTTGCACCCATTGCAATTTATACCTGGGTAAAAAGATGGCTTGGGTAAAAGACAGTTTACTTGGCAGCATACTTGGGTAAAAGATAGCTTAGCAAAGTAAAGTATAATTTAATCCCTTCACTTACCTGGGCCTGCACAAAGTATTTTGGATGCCTTGAAGCCTCAGTTAATGAAGCCCCTTGCAAGAGTCCATTAAATGCCTTGTGGGTGGGATTCATCTCTTGAAGGACACCAAATAGCAGGGAGGGATGATTTCCACGTGCAGAGTGATTCAGATAATGCCACACTTCCTCATCCTGAGGCAAATGCCTCACGTGCACATCTCTTCTGCAATTTCATTAGTCAGCCCTTTGCACCTCTGTAATTTCTCCACATGCAAGCCCTGTGTATTCTGTTAGTAATGAGAACAGCTGATTATGTTGCCTTTGGCTACCAATGATTTCACTTTTCAGGCTTTTCTATCCAAAGGTAATGGCACTGATGCAATTGTCATTGTATATGAAGATGCATCTGTGAAAGAGGGCAGAGAAAATAGGGACTTTATAACACTGGGATCCTGGGCAGCCTAACTATCAGCTGGGGATATGGCAATTGCCTGTTACTCTGCATTACACTATGAAGGGGACAGAAGAAGATCCTCAAAGGACAATGGGTGATTAAAATGAACATTTTGTTTCCTCTTTAAATTTAATTCTCTTCCTCTCAATTTGTGAGGGCAGCATGCACTATCTGGCTCCAGCAGAGCTATACACTGGAGATGCCATGCTATATTTTTAAACCTTTGAACCATATTATATTGTTTAAAATGTTTCAGGAGCCGTAATATGCTGTTTAAAAGGCTGCAGCATATGCAACACATTGAAAACCCTCTGATCTGTAGAGTTACCTTTCCTGCTTGTCATTCCAGTCTCCTTTCCTTTTACTTGCTCTCCATGCTTTGCTTGTTCTGCTTCTGTACCTCTTCCACTAGCATGATTAGTTTTGGCACCAGCAGCCATCCAAATGCATGATAGACTTTTAAAATAAATACCTGAAGTGTCCTGTTTCCTCCTTCCTTCATGCCTACACAAAGCAGTGAGCCTTCCATGCCTAGAAGGCTTCTTTGTACCAGCTCTGTGAACAGACTCCCTGCAGGAAAAAAAAAATAATAATTAAAAAGTGGGGAAATTTCAGACCCTGTGTCCTGACACTCTGAGACAACTTGTGTTTTGCTTGAACACTGGGTCTTTCCTTGGGAGCTCACTGTGAATGTCCTCAGTGAAGCTCTGTAACACAGATGTGGGCTGCTGAAGCATCTCCAAAGGGCTGGCTCAGAGTTGGAGCAATGCCTTCATCTAATTTAGAGCCACCTGGAGGCTGTGAAACAGCTCTCTCTGTGCCTTTATCCTTCCCACGTATTTGTCTTGCACTCCAAGGCTCAGCTCCACAGAGGTATTTGAGCTCCTTGTTCGTCGATATCAGTGGGAGCCTTGACAGGAAATAGATAGCAAACACCTGTACAAGATCCAGGCCTGAGATTTTGAACCATCTCGTTTACCACGTGTTGATGATGACAGGATTGAAAAGGGACTACTGTGAAGAAATGTTTTGGTGACTTAAAATTGCTGAGATTTTGCTCTGCTCTGCAGGCCTAAAAACAGTACAGATGATCCTGTTATAGAGGGCGATTTACAATGGCCATCCCAGTACTCTCTGCTGAGGTGTGCTGGCTGGCTGGGCTGCCATGGAGAAAGTGACTTTCCAAGTCCTGCAGTTGCACATTGGGCTCGCCTGGGGCTGGGGTTCTAAATCCTTCACCTTTGCCTGAAAGTATTTGCCAAGGGTCTTCATTATTAGCAGCACATGGTCATCTTCCTGATGGCGAGCCACTGATTTTGCGTAAAGTGTTTGTTACTGTGTGCATGCTCGCATAATTTCTTTATTTTTCACTTGTTGTCCTTCTCCTCTATTCTTCTCCCTTGGTTCAGTCTCCTTTTTTTCCTTTGTTCCTTTCTTACTGAGGAAAAGAAAGCAATGGACCTTTTCCCTCACTTGCTTATGAATTCATTCTCATATCACCCAGTTAAACATCTCATTAAACAAGGCACTCTCAGGAAGGGGTTATTGACAGTAACCTCTCCATGTTAGACTTCTGATTCATGCTTGAAATTAGTTCCAGAACAACAGAGAGAAGCTTCTGGCCTTGAACTATGATGTCCGTTGTGCTGAAAGCGAGTTTTTATTTGCACAGTCTTTTTAACCTTGTGCTAACTCATGGCCCAATTCCCCAGTCCTCCACGGCTGATGTAATCACTTGTTCTTAAACAGCACTAGGAAGATGCTGGAGTAATGTCCCATGAGGCTGTGCTTCCTTACACTGGTGAAAAGGCCAGGGACTAAGCCTGGTTTTTTTTTGTTTTGTTTTGAACACACCTATAGCCCCATCCCTGCCTGTGAGCCCCACTTCTGTAACAAACTTTGCCTTGAGCTCGTGCGCTCCCTTGCAAATACAATGACCTCCTTGTGTCTACAAACCCTAGCTCAAGAACTGCAACAAGCAGCAGAAAAAGCGCCTTCAGCTGCTGCTGGTGTGTCTTGTTCACATCCTGAGGGCTTCAGCTGGGAGGGAGAGCCTCAGGCACCCTTCAAGCAGGGGAATATTTGCAGGGTTACCCTGACAAGCACAGACGGGGCCCTTGACTAATGAAAGTTGTGTGTGCTTTGCTGCCTTTTTCTATTTTAGACAATCCTCACTGGTTTAAGGAGCTTGAGGTTTTGGTGTTTCCAGCAAGGCATGAGGTGGCAAGGCATAGCCACACAATTCCCTTCAGCTTGACTGCAAGGATTTACCACTCTTAACGAGCTGCCCTTTTGAGTTTTCTCCATGGTTCAGTCTTGTGGGTAACAACCTGATCCTGATCCTTACTCTTCCTCCAGAGAGAGATGTCAGTAGCTGTTAAGACTGATTACATTTATACAGGGCCACTGGAGTAAAATCCAAACAGCTTTTGGGCTGAAGGGGGTGAAATAGTCACACACAAAATCTGTAACCAAATGAGAAAAGCTAGTGTTTAAATTTCAGGCTATCTCTGCTAGATATGGCAACAGTTGCTCATCTTGGGGGGATCAAGGTGGGTTTTGCAAAGCCACAGGGCCACCTGCAGCCCTAGCTTAGGATTCAGGTTTGTATGTGCTTAGGAGAATATGTCCCAGTGTTAGAGTGAAATGCAGAACCATGTGGTCTCTCTGGCCAGCACTGCCCCAAGTTTCATCTGGAGAAGTCTGAACCTGGAGCACTTCTGTAAGCCACCCAAATCTAGGGTTAACCTGATGTATTTATCTGTTATTTGTATGAAAGCTGGTCGAAATGCCAATTGAGATCACCATTCTACTAAAACCAATGTAGCAGGTGCTGTAAAAACTGAGTAATAAATGCTCTGTCTTGAAGAACTTATAATCTGAAAGTGCAGGGAAGAGACTGGGTAGGAAAGAGAAAAAAAAAAAAGGAAAATGTCTTGGAAGCTGCTAATGGAAAGAGCTGCAGAGTTAAGTGTTGCCATATAAATTTATTTCAGTGGGATGGAAACTCTGCTCTGTCTGGTTATGTGTGATCCATCCAGACAAGGGAGGTTTCTTCCACACATCTCCTGTAGCCCAGCCTTTGACAATATCACTTCATTCTTTCATCAGGTGCTGGAGGAATGCAACTCATGCTAAATGTGCAAATAAAGGGGGGAAGGAGAAATTACCTTCTGCTGTGGAATGCCGTCTGGCATGCTGACTCCTGTGTGCACACACACACACACACACACACACACACACACACACACACACACATTCATTTATGGACACACAAAGAGACCCAGAAGGAGGTGAGAAGGGAAAGTTTTCCAGCCTTACACTAAGCCTCACAAAGGGAGCGACTGAATTCTCTGAGCGAGTGGCAGGCAAAGATTTGGAGGAGAATCCAACTGCAGCTTGTGTTTCATATTTGCGTTGGATGCTCAGGTTTCCAAATTAAATCTGCAAGTTAGACGGGAGTCCATGTTGTCTGCTGATCATCTGTTTAGGGGGAGAAGGAGAACAGAAATGACAGAAGAAAAATACTTGCAAACAACAACAGTAATTAAAATCAAGCGTTTGAGAACTGCCACCCCTCCCCCCAGCCAGATTTGTCTAGGGAGAAGATAAATAACTTCAACTGCAGGCTCCATGCTTGCTCAAGATCTGAAATATTTAAACCAGGTCCCAAAAGCCCATACACATTTTTAATCAAAACCTGCTCTTTTTGGTTCCTTTTTCTGCATAAATACCCCGACTTGATAGAACACCACAACCTCATTAAGTTATGATCAGTGCAATACAAAAGTTGAAAATTATCAATGCCATTTAAACTGCTGCAACTGTACACATACCGTGTTAGACATTTCTCAGGTTCAAGGTTACACATGGCATCATAAGTTCACCTCCTCCCCCACTTCCAGTGCTAAACAGGGCTGGAATCTTGCCGGAACAAAAGAATCTGCAGTCAGTTCCTTCAAGACTGAAAAATAAAGTTGGGGTTTTTTTTCCCCCTGCAGGGGGAAAAAAAACCCCACAAAAAACCAAACTCAACAAAAAACACACACACACACAAACTCTGAAGGAAATCAGACAGCTGCTAACTAGTTGTCTAGCTGTCTATTTGTGGACATTTTCTTTCATCTTGTCATACCTTTTGTGCTGTTTGAAATGTTTGGAGCTTAGACTTGAAGAACACTCAGTGGATTCCAGACTTGTATTAAAAGAAAGGAAAAGAAAGGCAGAAGAGTTCTGACAACAGATGTGTGTGTTTGTGTGTTGGGGCCACATCATTCTGAGCATCAGCTAGAGCATTGATTTTATTTTCGTCTGACTGAAGGAAATTTTTCAGACAAGAAAATATACAGTAACAATGCAATTTGTAGAAAAACACATACATCTAGAATGCAAAGTGAGAGGGATATGTTATGAGACCTCTGCAGAACAAGCACAGACCATCTGGCCAATCATATCTGCTGCTTTTGCTGTTTTGCTGATCTGTTTCCATAGGATGGGTAAAATCATCTATTTCTAGACAGTTTCCCTCTGCTTTGCCATTTTAGCTGTTGGAAGGAAGCAAGGCAGAAGCCTAATTAATGTCAGTGATCTTCAGTGAGCCTCAGATCAGACTGTGGTGTATTTAACTCTGCTGATTTTTGTTGCCTTCTGCTGTACAGACAGTGAGGGAAGAAGGGGACTGGCTCCTACTCTGGCTTCCAGATAGTTCTCAGGAGCTTCTAATTTCTCCAGCATAATGAAGAAAGCAAAACCAGCTGACAAGTGAGCAGAAGCAAAAAAGGAAGAGAGGAAACCACTGAAATGCCTCCTCTGTGGTGAGGAACCCTTCTCATCCCGTCCCTTTCCAACTGCCCTTCTTGGCACCCTGATGGTGAAGAGCTGTCTTCATACCACCCCTCTTCTCAGGAGAAGCAGGGCTTTGCGGCTGTCAGCAAGTCCAAGGCAGAAATCTCCCAGAAGGGGAGCTTACTTTAGGGGACCAGAGAATTCCTAACCCATTCCCATCAGTGTCTGTGACATTAGTGTTAGGCAGGGAATGGCATTCCCTTTTCCTCTACATTCCAAGAGGCAGCTGAAGCAGAAAATTCCAGGTGCTTTGAGGCAGCCTGCACATCCTGTGACCCATCTGACCTGACCATATTTCTTAACGGGGGTTGGGGGTTGGGTAGAGAGGCAGCATCATCACCATTAACTGTAACCTTGCTGCTTCTCTGGTGATGATGGTGGTGTTTGGAGCCAGGGTGCCCTTGGTGGTTTATCACTCCTTGGGGAAGGATTGTCCAAGAGGAAATTTGCATGGGCTGCTCCACAGCAGCCTTTTGTGCTTCTTCTTGCATTCACCAAAACACCAAAGCTGTGAGGACAGGAAAATGAATTATGCTGGTGTCCAGCACTCAAGAAACCTATCTGCTTGGATCTCAGGTTATTCTTCTTGGTCATACAACACAGATGGCTTCTGCCAAAGCAAGGGTGTGGTGTGCTCATTTAAAACAGCTCCTGCCACATACTTCTCTCTCTTTAGGCAGAAGAAAGTGCTCAAAACTCACAAACTTCTTGAAGCAATCCCATGAGTTCTCTGGTGCTCTTCTGCTTTGTCTCTGGAGCCACTGTGCCCAGCATGGCCCTCTTGTCTGTGCTGTGCCCCAGTCACCTGCACCAGAGGATGTCCACAAGTTTCTGAGACTAAAGTGACATAAGAGAACTCACAGCTTGAAACCTCAGGTGAGAAAGAAGAGCTTTATACAAGGGGATGGGTTTTCCTCTGGACAGCAGATGTCTTTTTAGGAACTCTTTGATTAGACCCTGGATGATCAAGAGGTTGAAGGGAGATGGGATATTTACATATAAAAAGGAACTCTACTTTTGGGATCAATTAGACTATTCAGGGTTCACACTATACCCCCTTTTTTTCCCAGACTTTATACAGCTCTTGCTAGGATTAAGCCTCCATCGAGTAGATTATCTTTACATAGAGGCTGGATCTAGTGTTACACACTCTTTATTATCTCTTCTTTGAGACTGTGCAGGCTGTCCCCTTGAAGTTCTTAACCCTTAGAGCACTTTATCTAGTATTTATTGTTTCTTCTCCACAGGCATCTGAGATGGCAGCACTGGTATACAGACCCCACCTGTCCTCATTCTCCACAAGAGCATCATCTCTCCTCCCCCAGCTTTTTCTGTGTATGGGGGGCTTACACCAGCATCAGGCCCTGTTTCCTAATCCTTTTCATCCCCAAGAAGTGTGCACCATTCCAGCTTGACTCGGGTGGGCTGCAGAGTTCCTGTCAAAGGTAAACGTGTCCCAGCTGCTGGGATTTTGATGCATTTGTTTGGAGGGATGTAAAAAAGGCTGTCAGTGGCTCGGGTGATGAAAAGGTCAGGGCTGACCATCTGAGGAAAGTGGAGATAAGAGGAACCATGGGGTAGAGGGTTAGTAGTGACTGGCTTGAAGTTTTCTGCAGCAATGCTGCATCTATTGAGCATTACAGGGTGTTTGGAAGAATGTTTGGAAGTTCCTGGGTGCAATCTTATGTTTTCTCCTAAAATGATAAGCTCTGGAGAAACCAAGAGCCCACATGGAATCCTGGGCCTGGTTTCTCTGTGCACGGGCTCCAAGAGGCAGCTGGCACAGTTTGCTGCACCACTGAGTCATCCCTTATTAGCCAGAATGGCTGATTCCAGTTGTGCTATTCCTCCTGTGCTGCCTTCCCTATCCTGATGAGACCACTGCTGACCCACATGTGAGAATAAGATGGGATTTACTGAGCAGCAGTATTTAGACTTTGGTGACATTTCCTTCTCACTGTTCCCATAATGGAGCAGAGAAATATTTCTCCTTGCCAGGCTCCTGCTCAGCAAAATGTCAAACTTTTCTGAGTTGCTTTATTTATAATTTTTTAATAGCTTCTGGCTGTGGACATTGGCATCTGCTCCAGTGCTATCATATTGACTTCCATCTATTTCAGCAGAAGAAAGTGATCAAAAATAACATTTTGCAGTGATCTCCAAACTGTCTTGCACCCTCAGCTCGTAAATGTCCCAGGCAGCATTTCCCTGGTCTCATCACCAGATGAGATCCCTAGCTGGTGTCAGCTAATGCATGCTCACTATTCCAGTCTATTTGTGCCACTCTCTTGCCATGTCCTTCCTCTCTAACTGGGCATGACAGAGCTGAAATAAATGGAGCTGCATCGATTTTAATGGTTCACCCTCGTCTGAGAAGGATGGGGTGGCCTTCTTAGCTATCAGCTCCTTCGATGTCTGCTGGTCAGCAAATGACACATATACTCTCTTTCTCCCTGCACGAGATATGCTTCTCCTGCAGTCATGCTACCCCAGACTGAACAGGAACAATCACAGCTCCTCCTGCACTGACAATGGCCACTTATGTGAAAAATGCAGAACTGAACAGGCTACGGCTAAATGTGCTGGAAATATGAAGAGAAGAATGATCTTTGGCTGTGCATCAAAGAGCATTAAGGCATTCTGAAGCGGATTCCTCTTGCTTTCTGGGTTTAATTCAGAAGGGATTTTCTGGCCACAGAATCAAGCTCCTCACTGCATGATTTCTTTCCTGCAGGAACTGTGAAATGGTAGGTTGTGTGCAGGACACAAAAAAGCCATAAAGGGGTCCAGGGGTGTGTAGGAGTTTCTCTGGAGATGACAGCAGACCTTCCTGCAGTTCCAAATGTGCAATGCTGTTGGACCTGAGAGGCATCATTCCTAGTGAATTCCAGCAGGGGAGACTTGATCTCCATTTCTAGATAGTCACATCGCCTGTTCTTAGTCAGCTCATACTTTTCTAAATATTTTTCCTCTTGATCTCAAAATAGTTTCCCAGGCTGTCTCTACTGCTGATGTTAACATGCTCCAGTCTGTGTTCCTTTTTTATTATGTCTCTTTGTCTCCTCTTTTTTTTTTTTTTTTTTTAACAAAAACCACATAACTGCCTTATATAATTCACTTTTGAGTTCATAAGCCATTTCTCCTAAACACGGCCTTGATGTGGAAACATGCAAGGATGCTTCTCTGGGTTTCAATGTTTTTCATTTGTTTGCTTGGTTGGTTTTTCTGTTTTGGTTTTTTTTTTATGGTTTTTTTTTTGGTGGTTCTTTAAAAAAAAATTAAAGAATTTTTATTATTATGTTTTTATTTCAT
>JAYDZK010000128.1:7196515-7209201 GCA_034509185.1 Euphonia xanthogaster | reverse complement strand
TCTTTTTTTTTTTTTTTCTATTTTAATTTTCAGTATTTTATTACACAAAGTGAAAATTGCAGTCTGGGATAAACTTGGAGTAGCTTGAGGAGTGCTGGTCTTGAGGGGGATGCAGTGAGTCAAGGATGAGTACTCATCTCTAGCTGAGCAAACTGCTGCTGAAGAGAACTTAAGAAACCCATGGATATTTATTTATTTTAAGTCTGACTTCGATTCTTCAGTCATAGTCAGACTCAGCCAGATTTGTGGGCATCTGGCTCTTTGTTAAGGGTATTTGGGTCTCTCTGACCAAAAAGAAAGGAGACCAAAGAATTGCTGTACAGACCTTGAAATATTGCTCTTTTTTAAAATTTGTTCATCTATCCCTCTACCCAATAAAATAGGCATAATTAGGATTTAAAATGGATGTCAGAAATTATGACCCTGATGCTAAATTCTGCTGCTGTGTGTGTTAAAACAAACCAAGATAAGAAAAGAAAAAGCCTCCTTTTGTGAGTGGTTCTGGTGTGTGAGACTGGAGCAGAGCTCTTCTCTTGGTGAGCACTTGAGAGATGAGATGTGGTTACCTGCCACCTTTTTTTTTGTGTCACTGCTGTCATTCTGACTGAGCCTGTCTTCTCAAGTGTGTTGTTGCTTGTGGTGAGTATGGATAAATATATTTATATATGCACAGTACCTACTTAGTTGGTGATACAGCAAAGTTTGGAAGGCAGTGGCCAACGGAGTCATCTTCTTGTTTTCTTCTGTGTTGTGAGACGAGTGGCACCCTGAAGACAAATAAATCAATAAATAAAACGTCAATGTGAACAAATTTGGAATTATTTCTCTCTGTATTTGATTGGAAGCTCTGATTTTGCATTCCAGTTTCTCCCCTCCCTTTTGTCTGCAAGCTGGGTGCCTTGGGCTGCAGAGGATGTGGGACCTCTGAAGCCTTGCTTCTATCAGGCTAAAAAGCTTGACAAGTGTAAAAAATGTAACAAATGGCTGATGGAAAATCGAGAGCAGCCAGACAGCTCTCAGCCTGGTTAATTAGCTCCTTGACTGCTGAATTGTTCCTGCCCCGTCATATGGCTGTGGCTTGCAGCCCTGCGAGAAAGGGTTTGGCTTCCTGGCCAGGAGCGTGCATCCCAAAAGTTGAATTAATGTAACTTGAAGTCAGTGTGGACAGGTTCCTTTTGGTCTAAATGACCTTTTATCTTTGCTGGGGGCGGGCAGTGGGGAGAAAGCATATCGGCTTTCAGCTGTGTCAGGTCATGCAGAGGCCAAGTTCTCTTGTCTGTGATCAAGCATATGGTGTGAAACAGCCCAGTGTGCAACAGCACTGGGGCAGAGGAGCACTCCAGCAGCCCTTCAGTAGGTAAATGTGACCCAGGGCCATGTTCTGCCATGCAGGATGGGTGTGTTTAACCCTTCAGTGGCTCCTGGTGTCTTTCCATCCTGGTAGGTTGGGAGGGAGCTGCTGCTGCTCAAGAGCGCGCGGGTTTCTCCTGCCAGAGCACCCGTGCATGCGTGAGACCTGAAATCTCTGGCTCCAAGGACTTCACTGTATTACTCACTGGGGCTGCTGAGAGAGTGAGTCAGTGTGTTTGGGTCTTTGCATGAATAAATGAGTAAACCTGAATTATTTTTAAAATGATCAGATTGCAGAGGTGATAAAAACTACAACGAGCTTTCCGTTCCACGCCCTCTGGCAGCGTTCTGCTCTCCTTCCACCGTGGGGCAGGGGATCAGGGGGGAAGACAGAGATTTTCAGTGTCTTGTTCTCCCAAGGAACCACATAAAAAAACCTGCTGAGGCCGTAGTGTAGTCAGAAAATGTCTTTCAGACAGTCAGAAGTTGCTTGGCAAGATATCAGGCAGGTTGACCAAGGGTTGCACGAGTTGTGCTCCTGCAAAATGAACATGGAATGGTCGTTGCCCTCCATGGTTCTCCAGTGCTTCCACAGGTTCACCAGTTGGTGTACAGGAATATAGTCTGCTTGCTGGTATTCTGGTCTTATCTCTGAAGATATTTATTTTAAGAATTCATGTCTACATAGGTTTGTTAATACTGTACTGTAAGATCAGATGGGCTGCTGAGACCTCAAGGGGGTGAGGAATCTATTTTTAGTGTGTTTGAAGGGTAGATGATGTTTCAGGTTGTGGAATGACTTTCTAGGGGGCCTGTCACCATATACTGAAGTTTTGTATGTCATGGCAGTGGAGGCCAGTCATATGATGATGAGTTAGTAACTTAAATGGGACATTAAAAAAAAAAATCCTGCTCTTTGGGGAAATTTTAAAGATAGATGGAGCTAAAATGTCACACCGCCTGTTCTCATGCTTTTTTCCTTGATGTGCTGAAGACATCTAATCCTCTTTACAGGTGAATTAAGCAGTCTGCTTATGAGCTGAAGGCAATATCTGCTGATCTGTTGACATCCAGATTGGAGGGTTATTCATGTCTCAGTAAGACTTTTAGCAATGGATGACCACAAGAACATTTTAGCTGCCCAGGTGGTGTGAAGAAGACGGTTTGTGATCTCCTTCCACATCAGAAGTTAGTCACATGTAGGAAGTTGGATAGTAGCAGTGCCATCCTCTTTGAGCATGTTTGACACCCCAGCCTGCAGAGATTTGGAGCTTTAGGTTGAAAAGATCCAAGCTCAGATAAATGCATGTGTGCAGCAATCCAAGCAGTGAACCCAGTTGTGCTTTTGAAGGACTGCACTGTGGTGGTAGCCACGGAGAACAGATTTTAATGATTTATTACAGTTAGATTTCATGTGGATTTGCTTCCTATTTCCTTTGGAAGACAGCAAAACTGCAACTTTTTACAGGATTCCTCTTACATTCCTGGGATTTTGTTTAGTGTGCAGGCATGTGCACTTTATTTATTTATTTTGTAACTGCTCACTGCACTGTTAGGAATGTTAACAAAGGCTTTTTAATAGGTCAGACCTCACCACTGTTGCATTTTCATAGTTACCGTAGTGCATTTGGTAGATAATAGATGGTGGGGAGCTAAAGCCCTTATGCTCTAAGAGCTCATTCATGTGAACAGTCGCTGTGCCCTGATTCTGAATTTTCACTGCAGCTACTTGTGTGAGTAAACATTTGAAGATCAGATCCTTAGCTGCACGGAGTAATTCTTGTGGAGCTTTTCAGGGAGGCGTTTTGAAAATTACATCTTGAATTGAGGATGCCCTTAACTTTCAACAGCTTCCACCTACATATATGAGATGCTCATTTGTGGTTGCATGTGAGGGCATGGCTGTAGCAGATTTGCAAGATTCAGCAGGAGCGTATGCATTAGATAATTCTTTCACTTTCGTTCGTGTGCTCCTTCTTTCGTTCTCACTCTTTGTATTTTGACAGCAGGAGCATGTATGTTATAAATACTCAACTTTGACTTCAATTAGTGCTGGCATGTCCCTGAAGTACTGTTTCATGTGACTTTGCAGATGTTCTGGTGAGAACATTCCTGTTGCTGTGTTGTCTGTGGATGATGTTCAGATGTTCTGGAGCCCCATCACTGACTGTGGTGGTTTTGGAAGACGTTTCTCCCCCTCATTTTTTTCCTCTCATATAAGGGATTGGCTTGAATAGGTACTAGTATGGTAATGGTTTGTTGAAGACAAATGTTTTGGATCAGGAAAAATGCAACCTAGGTCCTTTTACAATGGCAGAACTGTGTACCTTTGTGTGTGTGTACATAATACAAGTTCCTATCCATGTGGTTCATGCTGCTGTGGTGGTTCATCTGGCAGATCATTTAAATATTTACTCCAAAAGAGCTTGTTCTCTGTTGGTGTGGAGCAGCATTTCCAGTTATTTTTAGGTCATTTTCATTTTAGCAACCCTGTTGGAGATAAACCAGATATGAGGGCTCCAGACCGTCCCTGCATTTTGGTAGAGATTAATAAAATAAAACTTAATGGTTTGATCCCAAGGGGAGAGAACAGGCCATCTGGTTAACAGAAGGTTAGGCAAAGCAGTGCAGCACTGAGAGTGCCATAAACCAACCCAGAATATCTGGTAGTGTGTCCAGTGGCTGTGTGTGTTAAGCGTTGAAGTGGTGCTCTGGGATCTGCAGAGCCAGCAGTTCTGTTACCACTGCTGTGACGCAGGAGATAATTCTGTTGGGCAAGCATCAGCATGGGGGTGGATCTACAGCACAGGATGTGTAATGTCAACATGAAGCATGGGAGCTGGCAGTAAGAAGGAAAGCAGCCATTTCATGCCAGTGCAGGAAGCCCAGATAGATTTTTTTCCTTCCCCCCCTCTGCATCTTGTCCCTTTGTGCTGCTTTCATACTTCATATTAAACAATTACCTTCTCTGCTTTGTCATCTGGAAACTTCAGCCCAATAGGGTTTCATTTCTCCCTCTCTTCCTGAACCTGTGGATTTTTTTTTCTTGTTTTTGGTTTTGTTTTTGTTTTGTTTTGTTTTGTTTTGAATGTTTCTTTTTAAAAAAACCACACAAAACAAATAGCAATGAAGTGCACTCCAAAAGCATGTCCTATGGATTATAAAAGGGGCTGGGGGGAGGCTGAAGGGCTGAGCAGATCTGGAGAAAGAGAAGAGTTCAGTCATGTGCAAGTCCTGAGTCTCAGATGAAGCTCCACTGTGGATCCTGTTGGCTTTGGTGCAGACAGGGTTTGTTCAAAATCTGTAACCATTTGAGAACATTGAACTGCAGCTGGGAAATGCAGAACGTATGAAGTGCTGAGATACTGTGTAGACCTTGAAACTCTGTGAGAAGCTGCAGAAAGCTACTGTAACTCTTCCTGCTTTCTTTTTACCAGAAATGCGCTTTTAGAATGCCTTTGTCCTAATGTGTGACACCCTTCTGTGTTGTTTTTTGTTGTTTTTATTTTTGAAGAGCCGAATATTGTTAATAGTCTCTCTAAATCTGGAGAAGAAGGATTTCTAAATAAGTTTACTAAGAGTTTAATGGACTTCAAAAATCTGGTGGTATGGCTTCTGTCAGCTCTGTCACACACTCGGCCAACTGGTTTAGGGTTTTTTTCCACACATAACATTTGGAGATATCTTCCTGTAGCTTCAGCCTGGGAAACTCTGGGATACCAAAGCTTGCTCCTTGATGGGCACAGCAGAGCTGAGGTTCATAATCAGAGCTCTCATGGTTTCCATTGCCTGTTCAGCAGGATCTTCAGATAATGTATTACAGATCCCCTTGAATGAATCCTTGTCTTGGATGCCGTTCTGTGGCAGCCCTGCGAAAGCATGACTTTCTTCATGTGTTCCTAAGAACTGGAGTGGGAGTAGTCAACCCACAGGTATGTTTTCCCAGTTGCAATTTGGTGATGGGAGGAGGGGATGCATATAAAACATGGCTTGTGTGTGAAGACTGTTTGTTCTGTTCCACAGTAACTCCATCCTCAAAACTGCTCCACTGGCCCCGTTCAGACTTTTTGGTTGGAGCTGCGGGGCTCTGGCACTTCTGCATGGGGCACTTGCAAATAAATGGCACTGAGGAGTTATATGGGACTTGAACATCATCTCTCAGGGGAGAACTCCTTCTTGCTTCCAGAGATAGGCTATGGTGTGGCTGATTCATCATCAAAAGTATTAAGGATGCAGGCGAACCAAAAGAATTTTTTAAAAATAAAGTATGCGTACTCTGTTCTGTCTACCCATGTGATTTCCACTGCAGGTTGTACTTTGAAGTGGCTGGTAATTTTGTGCTTTTCCTGGTGGCGTTGGAACAGTTTTCAGAGCGTGCTGGAGGAATGTTCATCAGAAGTGCTTCTTGGTACGCAAATGAACAATGCCACCAGATATTGTCTGCACGTTTTCTCACAGACCATCTCTGCACTGTGAAGAAAATGCATTGTCCTTGACTTTTTTCCTACTGAAAAAGGTGCTACTTGCTGAAGATAGTTTATTATAAATAACTACTAAGATGATAATCTCACCACAGCATGCTTGGCAGTCTTCCACTGAGTTAGCCTGTTTCAGCAAGGAGCTGTCGCTTAAGATACAAAGCAATCTGCAGGGACATATGATCACACACACTGACTGTTTTCTCAGTCATCATGGATGCCTTATCGTTTCCTGTGCCTGTAATTAGGAACTGGAATTATTATCTGGTGAAGCAGCAGGATCCACCTCCAGGAGGATGGACCTGAGTTCCCACCTCACAAACCTTTTGATTGCAGAGAAGTTCTCAGTTGTGGAGGCTCTAGCAGATGAATGTCTGTTAGACATGGGCTTTTTGCCTTTTATTTTTGTCACAATGAAGGATGTGAACTACTGGGGAAACTCTTGAGAAATATATATATATATGTATATATGTGTGTGTGTGTGTGTGTATGAATGTATCTACGTTTGTATGCATGTATGTAGGCTTACAGCAGTCATTCCTATTAGAAATTATGGAGAAATACAAGCCTACCCTTGGCAGTGGTGTAGAGATGGTTTTTTTTTTATTTTTTTTATTTTTTTATTTTATTTTATTGTTAGCTTTGTTTGGGTAAATAATGTCTTCAGGATCTCTGAGTGTTTTGTTTTGTAGGGATGCTGTCCAGAAGAAAGATAATGATAAAGAGATTTTTTATGAGAGTATCAGAAAAGTAATACTAGTATCTGTATACACCTAGTGTCAAGATTTGGCTGTAGTCACATAGCTGGATGGTGATTTTTTTGAATTTGAAAAGTTTACACTGCTTTGTGGTACATGACTGTTGAGTTATGTTATTGCAACAGTTATGTGATGGATATCAGTGGCAAACTTCCTTTCAATTAGTGCTGGCAAGTGTTTGCCTTTTATTTGTTTGAAAACAACTTGATCAGGCCATCTCTACTGCTTTGTTGACAGTATAATATGAATCAGAACTTTTTCTAACTTCCATGTTACTCATGGATTTTGTTCTGGGATGCTTGATGCTTCTCAGTCCTAAAAACTTCTCTTTAAAGCTTGGGCATATGTGGTTGCTTAGAAGTGTGGAATGTGATATTTAGTGGAAGAAATTGGTGGGACTGAGCTGGAACAAATGAAGATACCAGCAATGATGATGGACTTTTTCTTCTACTGGATTTGGCAGATGATGTTAAATCCATGTATCTCAACGAGATCAGTGAGAAAGCAGGAGACATGAAGAATTTAGGCAGACACTGACTTGCAAGGCTTAATATCAGCCCTTTTTTTCCCCCTAAACGTTGCAAAAGCATGGAATTGACTCATCCAGACAGAGAGATGCCAAGTCTTTATCTAGTGATGGTATCCTTCCCTAGAAACTCTACAGAGGCTCTGCTCTTTTCCTGTGAAGTTGTGGGAGCAGATTCATGGTGGAATGGGCTCTGCTCACATCTAAGATGAGGAAATTCTTGGAGCAGGTTCCCGGTATTCAGCGTCTCACGCGTGACTGTGGATTGTTCTTCATCCCAACAGCTGACCCAGATGCTTTTACACTCTGGGATGGCTCTTCAGAGTCCGTCACGTCCATAAATCACCTGCCTTGGATGGCCTTGTGTCTTTAAGGAAAATCCTGTGGAACTGTTAGCTTCAGCCTTACTGAAGGACACACTCTGAAGAGCCAGCTCATTAAGCGAGCTTTGAAGGGTGTGCTCTGCAGAGCAGCTTCCTGTTATTTGGTTAATGGTTGACCTAGTTCTACCACCATATGCCTCCTGGAACGCATTCTAATATAAAATATGTGCTAAAGCAAGACTGGGATAATAGATGGAACATCAGAGCCTCTGTGGAACAGAAATCATATAATGCTGTTGCGTTTTGGAGGGTATTGTAGTTACTAAAAATGGCAGTATCTTCATGGAACTGTGCTGATTCTGATGGCAAACTCAGGAATGTTAAACACAGCTACCCATGTTGGGTTTTTTTTCAGGCTGGCCTTGTACAAAAGGTTTGTATCAGTAATTCCCTGTGCTCTGTATGTGAAGCTAAAGTTAGGTAGTGAAGCATTCAGAGTGATATTACAGCTGTGAGAAAAGATTAGATTAGATTTGGCTAAAGGCAGGAGGATTTTTTCCCTGTGGTAGGTGTTTTTTCCATTGCAACCATGGATTAGCAATTTTTTTTTTCCTTTTTAAATGCTGGCTAGAAGCCAGAAATTGGTATTTGAGTTTTTACCTGATAACAGAGACTGCATATTTATGTACATACTTACACTTAGGCAAAAATATAAGAAATTTGGAGGTGGTGGGTAAAGCTCAACCTCCAGCCTGGATGAGGCTTTCAGATGTGCTGAAGTTCTGAGGAGCTTGACCGGCTGTGTTTTCTGGTTGATTTGGTTTTGTGCCCTAGGAAGAGGAAGGATGTATGATAACAACTGTTTTCATAAGCAAGTGTGCATTATGGCAGAACAAGGGGAAGGGAAAATTAAAGCCACATTTTGTAACCTCTCGAGAGCTCAGGACTCTCTATCAGTTGAGGTTGGCAATTTATTTTTCTTCTGGCAGTGTGGGAAACTGAACTGCTCAGCAGACAGCACCACGTTGTGTGTGTTCACACAACCTGGCAGTGGCCAGCCTTTGTCTCTTGGGTTGCAGATGGCTTGCAAGCAGTCCAGGTGTGAATTCTGGGCAGAGGTATGTCACCACAGCGGTGGGGGTGGCTGGGGCCAGCCCAATTTGTCTGTGTGGGAAGCAGTAAGCTGTCAGGACACGCAAAGGCAGCTGCTGCTGATGAGCACGAGGAGTGCCCAACCTTCAGAGAAGTGGTGGGAAGTCTTGGGAATCACAATAATCTTGTGCCTCTCTAACTGCTTCAAGCCTGTTCAGGTGCTTCTGGTGACTCTGTGCTCTTTTGTGTGAGGCTGGGAGTATTTTGGCACATTTGTGTAGGATACATGCAGCAACAGCGTTGTGCAGTTTCCACCTCTTTCTTAGCGTTTAAGGCTGAACTGAGCTTTTTGTAGGAGAGCTGCCTGGTGGAAAACAAAACTGCAACATTTTTAGCAGGACACGGTGTGTTGTGTGAGCCGTAAGTCATATTGGTCATGAAAAAAAAAAAAAGGGAAAAAAAAAAAAAAAGAAAAATCTCTGCGACTGACACAAGCACACAAGCACAGCTATTTGTGCAACCTGATCAGAACAAAGGATAATGCTTCTGCTGCAAGATCAGACAGATCTGACGTTTCAGCAGGCTGGGCAAATGAATGGCGGAAGTGGTCCGCCTCCTCTTATCCATTGTCTCAAAGATGCAGGCTCATAGAGAAGAAAGGGAGCTTGAATAGGGCTTCTGAAGGAATATGCTGCTTTGTGTTCTGTGGGAAGAGAGCAAGGAGGAGTTCTAGAAGTTCTCTGCATTGGCAGGCTGACAAGCTCGTAATGGGAAAATGTGGCAGTGGACTACTGGTGTTGAAGGAGCACTTTCACTTCTGTATCCTGCCTAGAAAATCTGATCTGTAATTAGGAAACTGGTGAAATGTTCCAGGCCTGGAATATGGGACCAAGCCTATCCTGAAGGAAGGTCAGTGGGTCTTTAAATCCAGTGAACTCTGACCTCCTGCTTGAGACTTCTTCTATACTTCTTTTTTTTTTCTTTTCTTTTTTCCTGTGTCCCCTGTATAGTCTGTGTCTTCTGTGATATCTCTTAGTTGTGTTCCTGATGGGATTTTTGCATAGGAAGGGCTGGACTGATCAAATTACTGGGACAGTCAGGACCTTCTACTTGGGAGATTCTTGTGGTTTTTCGTGTTCCAGCTGTCAAATTAACCCAACTGAGATTTTAGTAGCAATCTCCCTTTTTAAAAGCGTAATGAAACCAAGGAAATGTGAGAAGGGAGAGAGCAGGACAGGGATTTTTGATAAGGTGGGTCGAATTGAGGGTTACTTCACATTTCAGAACTATAACATATGACTTCCAGCCTCAAGGAGTATTTAATCCGAGAAATGAATCCTTTGGAGGGTGGGGTGTAGAATTTCTAGCAGTAACCTGGCTGGTTAGATTCCTGTATATTACCTTTTTGCATGGCCACCGGGACTAGAAAATGCTAGCAGTTATGGGTGCACCATGATCAGAAAGCTTTCATATGGAACCAGTTTTCTTTCAAATCGAGCATTCCTTGGCTCAGGGATCAACAGCTGTATTTTTTTTTTAGCAAACACGCTATTTTTCTTTAAGTTAACAGAGATTAGATTTGTGTCTGTGATAACAGAACCGGTCTTGGTTGTCCATGAGATCCCTTCTGCCCTTTGTTTTCCCACGTACAGCCTAGACGATTCTGTCAATCCAAAAAGAGACATAAATTAATTCCACAGGATGCTGACAGTCCATCATCAGCATGCACTGGGAACAAAGCTGCTGCTTTAGAAGCCCACTTTAAAAAAGCACATCAGAAAGTCATCAGAGTCTCCTGATTGGAAGCCTCTGTTGAAAGTTTCAAATGTGTGATGGCTGGGCTGCCATGATTGTCATGTTCAGTGTCCAGAAGCAATTGTGAAAATTCAGACTCACACAGAATCACAGCAAGGGTCACATTGGGAAGTGACCACTGGAGGTCTTTTGGTCCAACATCCTCTTGTCTCTTTTCAAGAGGCAGCCCCAGCTCCCCCAGCCTTTCCTGGTGAGGGAGATGCCCCAGGCCCCTCCTCAGCCCCAGAGCCTTTGCTGGCCCCTCTCCAGGAGCTCTGTGTCCCTCCTGCCCTGAGGAGCCCAGAGCTGGACACGGCACTCCAGAGGTGCCTCCAGGGCTGGGCAGAGGGGCAGGATCCCTCCCTGACCTGCTGGCAATGCCCTCCCAAGTGCACTCCAGGATCCCCTTGGCCTCCTTGTCCCCAGGACACTCTGCTGGCTCAGGAACAGCTCTTTGTCCCCCAGGACCTGCAGGTCCTTCTCTGCAGAGCTGTTTGCCAGCAGATCACCCTGGCCTGTGCTGGTGCTTGGGGTTATTCCTGCCCAGGTGTAGGACCCTGCATTTCCTTTGTTGAATTTTGGCATGTTCCTGACATCCTTGGCTAGATTTCATTCCAGATGGGCCTTGGCTTTCCTTGTCTCATTTCCACTAACCTTGACAACCCCTTTGTGTTCATTCCAAGTGTCCTGACCCTGCTTCCATCTCCTGTGTATTTCCTGCTTACTATTGCATAATGTCAGGAGTTCCTTGTTCATCCATGCAGGTCTCTTGCACCCTTTTCACTCTTTTTCTTGCTTCATTCTGCTCCAACTCTGGTCTGCTCAGTGCAGGCAATGTCACACAAATCTTGTCTGCCAGCTGTCTCCTGCAGCCAGCTTCATCTTGTTCCAGGAGTGTTTATCAGGATAAAGCCAAAGTTTTGTCTAGCAGAGGAAAGCAGTGCTGGGAATTCATGTATTACCCGAAGCCAAAAAAAAAAATCATAAATAACATTTTAATCTGGCTGAGGGACTTCTGGACAAGCCTATTTGTCAGCAGCACTACTGAGGATATGCCAAGCATTACCCCAGATCAGAAGGTTTTTGAGCAGCAGTCACACAGATGGCACAATAAGCTATTAAACATGATATGTGTAAGAAGATGACTCAGCCTTCCCCTCTTCAGGCAAACAAAAGGTGATCCTGACCCCACCTGTGCTATTTTTCTGGTTAGCTGAAGTGCTAGTGCTCATCTAACAAGAGTTTTTTTCCAGTATATTAATGACAAAAACCAATGTAGAAAATAATATTGCCCCATTCCAGGATGAGGATGGTCACTTCACAGAGACACAGACAAGGCAGAGGTGTTTAACACATCCTTTTCCTCTGTCTTCAGCATGGATGATGGACCACAGGAGTCTCAGTGCCCTGAGCTGGGAGACCAAAGTTGCAAAAACAATGAATTCCCAGCTGACCCTTATGTGGGATCTGCTGCTCCAAAAGGATCCCTGCAGATCTGTGGAGCCTGTTGGGATTTGTCTAAGAATCCTCAGCTGCTGATGTCATGCCAAAGCCTCCCTCAATGATTTTTGAGCAGCCAGGAACTGGGGAGGTCCCAGCTGTCTGGAAGTGGGTGAACATTGTTGTGATTTTCAAGAAGGGCAAGAAGGAAAACCCCAGAAACAACAGGCCTGCCAGTCTCATTTCACTGACTGGTAAAATCATGAAGAAGATTATCTGGGAGGTATTATCTGGAAAAACAACTGAAGAACAATGCCAGCATAGCTTCATGAGGGGAAAGTCCTCCTTGCCAAACCTGATTTCCTTTTACAACAAGATAACCACCCCTTGTGGAGCAAGGGAAACCGGCTAATGTAATCTTTTTGGATTTCAGCAAAGCTTTCCATACTCTCTTTCCCAGGATCCTTCTGGACCAAATGTCCATCCCACAGCTAGATAAACACATCATGTGATGAGTGGGCAGCTGGCTCATGGGTTGGCAGGAAAGAGTTCTCGAGAACCAGGCAAGATCAGAGTGGTCATCTGTCATTAGTGGGGTTTTGCAGGGCTCCATCTTAGGACAGGTTCTCTTCAACATCTTCACAAATGACCTGAATGCAGACCTGGAAGTAACACAAAGTCCAACAACAGCATTAAGCTGGGAGGAGCTGTAGACTGCCTCAAAAGAAGAGAGGCCCTGCAGAAGCCACCCTGACAAATTAAAGGGCTGGACAGTCACCACCTGTGTGGAGTTCCACAAGGGAAGCTGCTGGATTCTGCCCCTGGGATGGTCCTGGAGATCCTGTTTGATGGCCAGCTGGACAGGAGCCAGCAGTGCCCTGGAGCCAGCAGGGCCATCCCTGCCCTGGGGACACCAGGCCCAGCA
>JAYDZK010000128.1:7158792-7173135 GCA_034509185.1 Euphonia xanthogaster | reverse complement strand
GAATGTACTGAACTTTGATCATTCTGATCTGATTTACCGCTGCCGCTTCTGCTCTTACACAAGCCCAAATGTTAGAAGCCTGATGCCACATTACCAAAGAATGCATCCCACAGTGAAAATTAACAATGCAATGATATTTTCAAGCTATGTTGTTGAGCAGCAAGAAGGGCTGAACACAGAGTCTCAGACACTGAGAGAGATCCTGAATTCTGCTCCAAAAACTATGGCAACCTCCACCCCCGTGGCTCGCGGGACTGGTGTGCCAGCTGGTTTTAACAAAAGTGCCACCAAGAGTTTCAGTCCTGAATGTGAAAATCAGAAGGAACCTTCAGTCAACACTGTGGTTGTTTATGACTGTGACGTGTGTTCATTTGCAAGCCCTAACATGCATTCAGTTCTGGTGCACTACCAGAAAAAGCACCCCGAAGAAAAGGCCTCGTATTTCAGGATCCAGAAGACCATGCGTGTAGTCTCTGTTGACAGGGGCTCTGCCCTCGCCCAGATGTCGTTTGAGCTGGGGGCCCCCATCTCCCCGAAACTCTCCAGCTTGGGTTCTCAGCCTCCACCACCCCCGCCACCACCCCCAGACCTCTCTACTGAGCTCTACTACTGCAAACACTGCTCCTACAGCAACCGCTCCGTCGTGGGGGTGCTCGTCCACTACCAGAAGAGGCACCCGGAGATCAAGGTCACGGCCAAGTACATCAGGCAGGCCCCGCCGACCGCAGCCATGATGCGGGCAGGGGAGCTGCCCCCCGGCATCCAGAGGCCGCCAGTGTCCATGCAGCAGCTGGGCCGTGGCAGCTCCGAGGGCTCCGTGAACCCTCCGGAGAACGAGATGTTCTTCTGCCAGCACTGCGACTACGGGAACCGGACCGTGAAGGGCGTGCTCATCCACTACCAGAAGAAGCACCGCGACTTCAAAGCCAACGCGGATGTGATCAGGCAGCACACGGCCACCATCAGGAGCCTCTGTGACCGTGGGCAGAAGAAATCAGCTGGCAGCCTGCCTGCCCACGCCTCCGGCACCGAGCGGGACAAGTCCAAGCTGAGAGCCCTCAAGTGCAGGCAGTGCAGCTACACCTCCCCTTACTTCTATGCACTGAGGAAGCATATCAAGAAAGACCACCCGAACCTGAAGGCCACGGTGACATCCATACTGCGGTGGGCGTTTCTGGATGGCTTGATAGAAGCTGGTTATCACTGTGAATGGTGCATTTACTCACACACAGAGCCGAGTGGCTTGCTTGTGCATTACCAAAGGAGACATCCCGAGCATTATGTTGATTATACCTACATGGCAACCAAACTCTGGGCAGGTCCCGATCCTTCCCCTCCTGCCCTAGTGATGCCAACAGAGATGAAGACCTACAAATGCAGAGACTGCATTTTTGAAGCATCTTCAATTTGGGATATTACCAATCACTACCAAGCATTTCACCCTTGGGCCATGAATGGAGATGAATCTGTGTTGTTAGATATCATTAAGGAGAAAGATACTGCTGAGAAAACCATGCCACAGCCTGATGAAGGTGGGGTCAGGATGGAATCTGAAGACCAGATAGCAACACCACAGATGGATCAGGATGCAGAGTGTGCAGAGGATCCCAGCCTTTCCCATGAAAAAACTGTCCAGCTGGCTTCTGCAAATCCTGCCATCTCCTCCACTCCATACCAGTGTACAGTGTGCCAGTCTGAGTACAACAACCTGCATGGCCTCCTGACACATTATGGCAAAAAGCATCCTGGCATGAAAGTGAAGGCAGCAGACTTTGCTCAGGATATAGACATTAACCCAGGGGCTGTGTACAAGTGCAGACACTGCCCCTACATTAACACACGTATTCATGGCGTCCTCACACACTACCAGAAGCGCCACCCATCAGTAAAAGTCACTGCTGAGGATTTTGTGCACGACGTGGAGCAGTCGACTGACATAGCTCAGAACGACGTGGAAGAGACAAGCAGGATTTTCAAGCAAGGCTATGGTGCTTACCGCTGCAAACTCTGCCCCTACACCCACGGAACCCTTGAGAAGCTGAAAATCCACTATGAGAAGTACCACAATCAACCCGAGTTCGACGTTTTTGCCCAGTCGCCACCAAAGGTGTCTGCCTCAGTGGAGACAGACATGGTGACTGAAATCAAGGCCTCCCCAGACATTGCTGCTGAGGACGTTGGGGAGGTCTCCATGCCGGCGCCTCATTTCTCCAGTTCTCACTTAGTGTCTCACACAGTTTTCCGGTGTCAGCTCTGTAAATATTTCTGCTCCACCCGGAAGGGGATAGCAAGACACTACCGCATCAAACACAACAACGTCCGGGCGCAGCCGGAGGGCAAGAACAACCTCTTCAAGTGTGCTCTGTGCTCCTACACCAACCCCATCCGCAAAGGGCTCGCGGCGCACTACCAGAAAAGACATGACATTGATGCTTACTACACTCACTGCCTGGCAGCCTCCAGGACAGTAAGCGACAAACCCAATAAAGTGATCATTCCATCTCCTCCCAAGGATGACACTCCTCAGCTCAGCGAGGAGCTGAGGAGGGCTGTGGAGAAGAAGAAGTGCTCGCTCTGTTCCTTCCAGTCCTTCAGCAAGAAGGGCATCGTGTCCCACTACATGAAGCGTCACCCTGGTGTTTTCCCTAAGAAGCAGCACGCCAGCAAGCTGGGGGGATACTTCACTGCCGTGTACGCTGATGAGCACGAGAAACCAGCCCCAGCCGAGGAGAGGAACGACTTTGAAAAGCCCGAGGTGGAGGCTGAGGCTCAGGAAATCGAGTGGCTTCCCTTCAGGTGCATTAAATGTTTCAAGCTGTCCTTCAGCACGGCAGAGCTGCTGTGCATGCATTACACTGACCACCACAGCAAGGATTTGAAGAGGGACTTTTCCATACTTGGAAGTGGCACCCGCTCTCAGAGCCCCGTCTACCAGTGCAAGCACTGTGATACAAAACTGCATAGCACGGCAGAGCTGACTGCACACTTGAATGGTCACAATGAGGAATTCCAGAAGCGTGCCAAACGTCAGGAGAGGAGGAAGCAGCTTTTGAGCAAGCAGAAATATGCAGATGGTGCTTTTGCAGATTTCAAACAAGAGAGGGTAAGGATCTGTGTGTCTGGTCTCTTTCTCTGCCCCCTGCTCCCCACCAGGGAGCCCACCAATGCCCACTTGCATGTTCTCTTTGACAGCCAAATGACCACAGGCTAATGAATGACTCAGAGTGCCAGTGAAGCTCCATAAGTCAATTACACATCCTGCTTTAATTTCCTCATCCATGCTCCCTAGGTTCTGTAGGAAAGCTTGTTCCTTCCTACCGCTTCCTTCAGTATTTTCTTTATCTTCTTTCCTCCCTCCCACGCTTCTGGAGGGCCATCTGTGTCTGACATTCACTTGTTCTTTTGTGGCAAGGCTGCCATGTACTTTCAGATTCTCTACAAAATGTCCCATCCCCTTCTTCCATGTCCCTCTGAATAACACATCAGTTTTCTTCTCAACCTTCTCTCTCTCAGTCCTTTGTCTCATTGAGCACTCGGGATTAGCATGACACGGATCTGTCTGGTGACAGGAGCTTTGGGCAGGTGCCTCATAAGGAGAAGACCAAATTGTTTCTCCATTTCTTGCCCACTTACACCCTTCCTTCTGCTTCAGTTTGAAAAAAATGCACTTGCGCAGGAAAAGCTTTGCACAGAAATTGGGGAAGTTCTGGGGTCGTGGAGGAGGAGGAGGAGGAGGAGGCACAGTTTCAGGCCAAACCAAAATGGTCTTCTAGAGGACCACTGTTAGCATTCATAAAATGTGTGGTTCTTCTGCATAGAGGTCTTGTCCACTTACTTTGTAGGAATTAATGATCTCAGCAGAAATTGACCTTGCAGTTCTGCACGACTGGACATCACGTGTAACATCAGGTCTGAAGTCTGGTCTGTGCTCCTGAAAACGAGGGTGGCAAAACCTGCTTCAGTGGTTTATGCTTGTGTGCTCAAACAGGCTTTTGGACACTTGGAAGATGTTTCAAAACTCAAGGAGAGGAAGGTGGTTGGCTACAAGTGCAAGTTTTGCGTGGAAGTCCATCCAACACTTCGAGCCATCTGTAATCACCTCCGCAAGCACGTCCAGTACGGGAATGTCTCTTCTGTGTCGGCCACTGTAAAGGTAAGAACTCCTGAGAGGTGACTGAAAGTGACTGAAACTACTTGCATTGTTTAAAGGCCTCGTTGATAACCTGTGGAGGGCTCTCGTGAAGCTGGATGGGCTTTGAACTGGGCATTCCGGTTCAGCATGATGTTTAATCTAACACTGAGTTTCTGAAGTGCATTTGGTTCATTTCAAGATGTTTTAACTTCTTTTCACTCTCGATCCAGGGGCATGAAGACTCTTTAATTCTCATTTCTTCTCAGCCACAAAGGAGGTGGTGTCATTGGTGACCAAAAGACGGTTTATGAGTGGGAAACTTTCTCTCAGCTGATTTATGGGCTACATTCCTACTTAGTTAAGCTCAAAAAGAGTCATTTGTTTCCTTTTTTTTTCTGTATGTATATGATTTTTATTTTAGGAAGAGGAAGTGTGTGCATACAAATGTGTGAAGCTGCTTGTGGTGCACCTTTCCACATGGAATTTGCACACTGGCTCCAGACAAAACATTCAGTGTCCAGCTGAGCCAGTGATCCCCTCCAGGTGATTAGGTGCAAACGTGTTGCTCCTTTCTCCCTGTGGAAAGGGGGTGCTTCCTATGACATCTCCAAGGACAAGTGGTGTTCCAAAGTCTTATTTCCAAGACCGTTATTGGCAGGGGAAGTGAAAGTGAAGCAAGGCTTTGGGAATCAGCTCTTGTCTGAGCCTCCTGCTGCATGAGTGACAGGCCTTTTTTGGTGACATAATCTGCTTTTTGTGATGAAGCCCTGTCCTCCACAGCCGAACTCTCCCCACCTGAGAGCTTTCATTGCCCTACCACTGACCTTTCCTTACCTTCTCACTGGGTACTCCTGACAGATTCAGATGCTTCTCTCCTAAGAGTCCTTTCCCTCCTCACTTCTCAAGTGATGCTTGTGTAGGGTCAGTGCTTTCTTTTGAGTAAATAAAATCTTGCATCAGGGAACAAAAGCTGAAAGCCATGGCCTAAAGAATGTGCTGGAAATGCCTCTTACAGGGTATTTAAGTAGCTGCAGACATTCATGCTCTGGTTAGAAATGGGTAAGGAAGGTTATGAAAGAGAGTTAAAAAAAGGACTTTTTCTGTTTGCTCTATATTTTTAGAGGGTTCTAGGGTCTTAGTCTACCAGCTTGTTTCTTGAGAGTTTGACTCTGATGGACAAAGTCTACTGAAGAGTAGACAGCTGTATTAGTCTGCAGGGTAGCTACAGTCAGCTAGAGCAAAATAAACTAAAATTAAGTTCTCTGTAACTTACTAATTATTATCTGATCAGGTTTAGAAGATTCACACCAAGACCATGGAAGGATAGGTTTCTTGGCTTTTTGCATGATCTGACATAAAGAGTGAGATCTTTTTCTTTTTCTTTTTTTTTTAATTTACATATGCATGCATGTACATAATAGATGTAATTATGTTTTTTCTCTTCCCAAGAATAGGTAATTTTTTTTCAGAAAGCCATTCATGTGGAGCTTGTGTAGGGATATGTTTAGAGAAATAAAGCAGTGGGAAGCCTGGATGTTCTGGTGAACACAGGGGAAAGACTGAGGGGCAGAAGGGAGAGAGAATTGATGGCTTTGGGGGGATATGTCTTTTTTAGCAGGAAGCTGAAGATCCTTCAAACACAACTTTGATGGAGGGTTTTGAGGGAGCCAAAGACCCTGGCATTGTGGAATTTACAGAAGCTGAATATGGAGCATCCCTGGAAGATGAAGCCAGGCCTGGGGGCTACCACTGCAGCCAGTGTGACCGGGTTTTGATGTCTATGCAGGGTCTGCGGTCCCACGAGAGGAGTCACTTGGCTCTGGCCATGTTTGCCCGGGAAGACAAGTACAGCTGCCAGTATTGCTCCTTTGTCTCTGCTTTCAGGCACAAGTAAGTTGTGGGTTTGTTTTTTTTTTTTCCTTTCTTTTTTTTTTTTTTTTTTTTTTTTTTGTTTCCTAAAGAATCGCCAGCTAGCGGTGCTGGTTTGTGGGCTGACACTGAAGGAGAGCTCGCCTGACTTGATGTTGAGCCACACTTTTCTCGTGGTGTTTACATTATTTTCCACACTGGGAAGTGTTTGGCCGTTGTGATTGGCTGTTTGTAAAGGATTGCACCTTCATGTGTTCCTGAATTCGTGTTCGCCTTCTTTTTGCATGCAGGGGAGAAGCATGCAAGCCAAAGAATAAGAATTATTTCAGTATGCAAACAGTGCAGCCCCACCACTTTTGCACCTTTGTCAAATGCATGAGAATTAACAAGCAAAAAAGACAAAAGTTAATCTTATTTAAGAAACTTCTTCTGCATTGTTTGTAATTGCTACTTTTTTTGTGGGTTGATTTCTCATTTTCTAGTGCTTAAACAGTGTCATAAATTTACCTTAAATCAGACTTTTTTTCTTAATTATGGCATGCAATTTCATTCAAATATTTCAAATTCATAACAGCATGTTGAATGAGTGACTCCCTCATCCTGGTATATATGATATATGGTCATATTGTCTGATATATGGTCATCATTAATAGTCACATTTCTTGTCTTTTTTTTTCCCTGAGATTTGACTTAGCCTAAAGTTTGTTAGTTTAAAAATTATTTAAATAATAAAAATATATATGTCGTGTGTCCCCCCCCCAAAATGGGGTTTGTGATATATTTTCCAGTGGCACCCTGGACCTGATCCACAGGTCTGTGTTTCCTCTTAATTTCTGGGGAGAGAGCTGCTTGTTCACTGTTTTAACAAAAGGAGACATCCAGGTGCTCATTTGATGCAGCACTCTTAAATTTGGTGATGATGTCGCTGTTTTGCAATCAAATGCCTGTGGAAGAGAAGACATTTTTTAGCTCCTTGTGTTAAAAAGCAAAGTTTCTGCTGGTGTCACAGCACTGCAAATTGATGCCACAGTTGGAAGGGTCCAAGGGATTGAGCAGCCAAGGGTAGGAGAGGGACCTGGGGGAAGGATGTGCACTGCTGGGTGTATCCCAGCCTGTTTTGGCAAGGCTGGCAAGTGAGGGGAGCCCCTGCAGAGCTTGCTGTTTGCCTGGTAAACTTGCTTCAACAATCAGGCTTTTGTTGAGTTTGGTGCCTAGTCACTCTGTTTCCTACTGAGGATGTCATGTCCCAGTAGTTGCAGGATGGGTGAATCAAAAAGTGGTGGATGGCAGGGAAGAACTCACCACCTAACTTGATGATAGGTGTGGTCTCTGTTGTTGAAGTTGTTTGCTTCTTTTATTTTTGTTTCTGATGCAATTATTCCCCTGGGAGATTAAGTCGGTGAAGGAACCCAAGCCAAATGTTTAAACAGCCCACTATTCTCCCAAATCTGACCAAAACTTTAAAACCTCATTTTGCAAGAGTGCAGCTGGCAAACTGTGTGGTTGTGAATATAGTTTTAATTACTGCCATGTTGAATACCTTAAGGTATGTATATTTATAATAGCTTAATATGTATTACATACCTCTTTGGCAGTCTGCTTTAATTGTTAAGTAATCTCATGCCCTGGAGGCTGTTTAAAACAAGTTTTGTTCCATGAAGTATTCACTGTGAGTCTTCAAAGCCTTACTCCTTTAGGAGACGTTTTCCCCCATTTCTCTGGAAAAGCCGCGCATTTTGTCTTGCCCCAAACTCCATCCTGGATTTCTGCTAAGTTGTATTTGTATGAAGTGACCCTGCGAGGAGATACAAGCTCATTTTCTATTTTTTTGCTGTTATCAGATGTTTGAATACACAGGCTTCAGTGTTAGGTCTCATAAACAGGGATTTTCTGGCTCAGGCTCTTCTCAGTGTGGGACTGAAGATCACGTGAAATCTTGTGTAGTGTGACAGGGCTGGAACAACTGCTATTTGAGCTACATGTTGATACTCTGTAAAAGAGCAGGACAATTTAGGACAAATGAAAAGAACTAAGCCTGAAATACATCTAGAACTGGGGTGGGGGAGGAGGGCAGTTTTGGCAAATTACAACTCCTGCAGTGTCTCTGCGCCGTTGTTGTTCCATCACAGTGCATGAGGTGACTCAAGCTAAGACTAGATCACAAAGCATAAATGTGTCCAAAGTAGAGGGCTGTACTGGAAATATTTACAGCTTGGGCTCAGACTACCTGCCTGCCACCCAGAGACAGTGAATTCATGTCTGTCAGCCACAGCGTAGGAACTGCAGAGCTCTGCAGGATTCACTCAGTTAGAATGAATTTGATCTTCTCTTAGAAAATGTGGGAAGCATCCTTTTTTCTCCTCCTAACTTTACTGAGTTGCTAGGACAAATTGTGTCGAGAGCAGTTTTTGATCACTTCACAGTATTCAGGCTGTTGGCACTTCCATTTTCCCTGAAGAAAGTAGAGGCTGGTCTTTGCCACCCCTTCTTCTCCTGCTGAGCTTCATGTAGAATCTCCTACACTGCTGCTTCTGAAACTCTGCTGCCTTTTAATCCTGGAACTCATCAACTGTAGCCTGCTGGCACCCTCCCCAGAGCAGGATCTCTAATCTGCTTTTGCTGCTGTAACCAAAAGAAGGCTTCCTCAGTAAAGCTGGTCAACAAAAAATTTTTTTTTTTTTTTTTTTACTCTTGATTACCAGGACAAGAGGGCACATGCAAATTTTCTCAAAAATGTTTGGCAGGAGAAAAATTGTGTAATGACAATTTAATAAGAAAATAATTTCTTGCCTGTTTCGTGTTTCTTCAGCTGGTCCTCTCAGTCTGGATCATGCATAACTTAATTTATACTAATCTTGCCCTATAAGTTTTTTTAGGTGGCTCACCCTCTGCATATACCAATATATGGTATAGAATTATAGAATTGGTGTCAGCTCTGCTCCTTTCCTTGACAATAGATTTGACTTCATTGTGCAAGCAGACCTGTTGAATTTGCTGGAGAGAGACTGTGAGAGAGGACCCTTCCTTGCTGTGCTGTTGCTGTAAAGTGCTTTGCTCTGCCTCTGAAGGCACAGCTGAAGCAAGTGACCCTTTTCTGTCTCCCTCTTCTGTCTCTCCTCAAGCCTGGACCGCCACATGCAGACCCACCACGGGCACCACAAGCCGTTCCGCTGCAAGCTCTGCCCCTTCAAGTCCTCCTACAACAGCCGCCTGAAAACCCATATCCTCAAGGCTCATGCTGGTAAGTTTTGCCCTCTCAGTCTTGCAGCTGAAATGGCCCAGTGTGTTCTTGTGGCTGTTCACAGATGCTGGGTGCAACCACGTGTTTTGTCACCAGAACTGGGTAAGGTTTTTCCAAGGGCCACATTTGTGGCTGGACAGCCAACGGAATCTGTTGGGCTAAGTGGGAGTTTGGGTAGTGGGAAGGGCAAGGATTTAAACTGATGGGTACTTCAAGAACTTCTTTCTTCTCTTTCCTCTTACATGAATGATGTTTTTTCCTTATTTCTGCTTTTCTCCAAGTGGATTCCATCGCTTATACCATAGATGCCATAACGAAACTGGCAGTGAGCATTGCTCTGCTCTTTGCATTTTTGTTTGTGCTTTAGGTGACTCTGGGAAAAAGACTGTGAACAGCAAACCTTGGTTTTTGGTAGAGTCTAATGCTGGCTTTCCTGTAAAAACCAAACCCTGCAAACACTGGGAATCAGGTCTGTGTGCAACAGACTGAGAATATCAAAACTGCGTTACCAAACGTGGAAATTTGCCTTGCAAATCTCTGTATTTCAGTATGGAATCCATACCAGCAAGAAAGCAAGACATGCTTCTGAGGAACAGGAGTTGGGAAGGTCATGTGTCACACAGAGTAGGTCACCTGAAATTGTTGCACCTTTGATTATTAAAAAGTGAGACTTGAGATTTCCTCATCTTTATTCCTTGGCCGTAGACTGTTGGCACCGTCACACATCCTGCATTGAAAGGTTATCTTTTGGTTTGCAATCCAAACATGCACTCTGGTGCAAATAATAGAATAGTCACCAGTCTGAAAATCTGAGAACTAGCCCAGCTGCTTAAAAGTTGTGAGTAGAAACTCCTTGATCAGGAGTTTCTGATTAAAAGGACCCACAAGTATGTTCCTTTTTTTATTATTTGCTTACTCAAAGTCATATAGTCTGGAGTGGAGGAGGAAGGTGGAAAAATGGGGAGAAAAGGCATGAGAAATTTATAGCTATCTGCTGATACAAAAAAAAAAAAATTGTTGGCATTGATCCAAAGACATTTTTCATCTACAGAAATATAGGAGGGATTGATGGTCTTATGTACTTTGTTTCCTGTATTTTTTTTAGATTTCACAGAGTTTGTGCCAGTTTCTCTGCCTGGATGGATAAAATAGATTAGCTTAACTTTTGCCACCTTCCTTTTGTATGGCAGGACTGTGGCATTCTGTCCTTTCTAGGAAATCCAAGTGTATGCAGCAGTTCCAGTTCACAGAATCCCATGTCCTGTATGGAGGAGCCATGGTTCTTTATTTTCACCAACCATTAAGTAATGTTTTTTTTATGCTATTACACAGCTGGGCTCCTTGCTTGAACCTGCCAGATTTTTAGACCCAAAGTTACCATGCAACTAATATTTACTTCACACTTCTCTTCATGTAATTCATTGATTTACTTATTGGGAATTCATGCTTCTGAGCTTTGTTTAGTGGACAGGCACCCCTTGAAGGGCCATGTTTTGCATTCTGCAAGAACACAATTTCATGGTTGCCTAGATAGTGCTTGCACAGTGACTTGGGTAATAGGGTTTCCAAAGGCTTATAGATGTTTCTGCCTCAGTCCTATTTCTACCAAGTGGATGGTCACGTCACAGAAAAGTCGCTTGTATGTTTTTCAGTCAGAACTTTGCTTTGGTGTGTTTTGACTCAGTCATTCAGAAATATGTATTACTGAACAAACATGTCTGAGTTCCTCAGATTCCCCAGTTTTTAATGACACGGTGGTTCTCTGAACCCCTCTTATGTTACCTTCTTTTTTTTTTCAATTGTCAATTGTCTCATTATCCATTTATTCAGAATTTAAAACTTCAGTCCTCCTGAATTTTCTCTTAACTCTCCTGGAGATCTTTAAAAGCCCATAAAATCCTGTATCCTGAAGTGTTTTACTCAGTCTGCCTCTCTGCCTCATTTTCTGGGTATGGATCAAAATTTAGTGAGCTACAAAATCCGTTCTTGTGTGACAGCTGGTACCAGTGTTTCTGGCATTTGTTTTTCATCCAGTGTGTGTGCCATCTCCTTTGGCATGGAGCAGAACAGTTTACAGTTACTCTAAACGGGCTCTCCGTTGTTTTCATCTGAACTTTTTCACCTGTTCTTTACGTTTTTTTTTTTCTTTTTTCTTTTCTGCTTGTGTTTTTGAGGAATCCTTGTTACCAATTCTTAATCAGCAATTACTCTGGAAATGCAGAAGTGGGTGATTGTAAGATAAGAGCATTGGTCCTGTTCAGGTTCTGTGTATTCTGGAACCTAGTGCTTTGAGTACATATCAAGTGTTGAGACCCACTACATAAATGCTCACATTTATTTATTTGAATGTGTATTAATATGATCACTTGGTGAGACACAAAACCAGCAGTCAAAAAAAGTGCAGAAGACTTCTGTTGGGCCAAACTGTAGCTTTTCCTCTGCAACCAGGTACATCCTTTCACACTTTGATGTCCATTGGAAATGAATAGTGGTCATATTTATTAGTGTGGCCAGGCTGCTTGGTATGTAATCATCCTTTATTTGCTTTAATGTCTTGTTGTGCTTTTAAGTTAATGCTTGGTGCACGTTGTCATCCGGGAATCTCTTACACTGACAAAGCCATGAAGGTCTGTATCTGTATCCCACTGGTGTCTTGTAACCTTGGAATATCTTTTGCCCTTAAATTATTGTGTTCCATTGAGCAGCTTGTTGTGCGTGCCACTCAAGAAATGTTGTATTTCTGTTTGCAAAAAGGAAATTTGTAACTCGTGTAATGCACAGGTGAGGAATGTCACTTGAAAAAACGCAAAGGGGAGTTTTTTGTTTCACCACTTCAGACTGTCTGAGTGACCTGTTCTCTTTCAGATGCACCAAGAAAGGGTGTTCTAAGAGTTTGTATTTTGTCCTGATGATTAGCATGGTTTTTCTGGAGGACAAGGGTGGGAGTTTTGTGGAGGATGGTTGCTAATCATTTCAGGTGTGCTTACTCTGAATGGCTGCAAACACGTGTGTATTTATATTCTCTTTTGGTTCACTTATTTCTGGTGTGGGAAAAAGTGCTGCTTGAGAACCTTCTTTGCTGGATTTGTCAAGAGGTGGAAAACATTTTCTGCTTCATCCATTACCAAAATTCTCGTTCTTCTGTTGCTGTTCATGAATATTTCGCTTCTGTATTATTTTTGGCACTTTTTGCACAGCTCATATGTGGCCAGTGTTACTCTTATACATGGAAGTGGCACTTCCAAAGCAATAACTTGGCACCTGTATATAATATCACATTGTTTGTGTTGGAACAGTTTCACTTTGTGTTACAATTGCCTCCATGCCTCCGTGCAAAACAAATCTTGTATCAGGATTTGTTTCCCCTTGTTTGCTGTCTCTATAGCTTGGAATGTATTCAAAATTAAATCCACTACTGTGCATCACTTCTGTTCTTTCACTTCTTTTAGTGGTTTCTCATAACACACTTCCACACAGCCTGGTAGATACACCCTTTTGTACTTGGCATTGCCATGTTCACCAGCCTTGACTTAGTTCCTGCTTCTTTGAAGACTGATGCTGCCTAATGGCAGGTTTTTCTTAAGGAAAACTGTAACCTTTCCCAAATGTAATTACACCACACACTTTTTTGTTTTTAAATTTCTTTTTTTCTTTCTTTCTTTTTTGTTTGTGGAGGGCCTTTTGTTAGAGTTTTGTAGTGTCCTTCTTGCTTCATTAATAATGACGCTGGATGTGCTGCATGCAGAAGCAAATGACTTCACCATCTCTAGTTGCTGTGCTCCCAAACAAATTGGGAAGTGCTGTGGTTAAGTTGCTCCATGTTCATCCCAGAGTCTGTTTTCTTCCCATACCATGCAACACAGGCATGCTGAAAGTCTGGTCTTTGTTTTTCTTGACATCAGCCGCTGTACGAGGATCTGCAGTTGCCAGAAAATGATACTTTGGTCCAAAGCAGGTTTCTACACCCACAGACTCCAGACTGCTCCAACAAGGAGGCATGCACAGCTTGTTTCCTTTGGGATCAGTCTTTTCACTGAAGAGTCCATGGGAGTTTTACTGCCAAGTTCAGTAAGAGAAGTGTGAGGGCCCCATTTTGTTTCTTTTGTGAGCTGATGACTTGCCTGTATTTCGCTCACCCAGGTGAACATGCCTACAAATGTTCCTCCTGCTCATTTTCCACCATGACAATCAGCCAGCTGAAAGAGCACTCCTTGAAAGTGCATGGGAAAGCACTGACACTACCAAGACCCCGCATTGTCAACCTTGCAGCCTCACACGCCCACCACACCTCCAAGAACCACACCCCTGCTGAAGAAGTGGAGGACTCTAATGGTAAGAGGTGCCTCAGAGCAAGAATTTAATTGTCTAAGGTGCCGCTTAATATTTTTATTGCAAACCAAATGGCAGCAGGCAGCTCTGCACCAAGAGCATCTTCATTTGGTCATTATGAGGAAACCAGAAGTTGCATCAGAACCCAAGAGTTAAACGTGGTGTTGTAGGAAGTGATCTGCTTTAGGTCCTCACCAGTTCATACTACAGTTATTTGTTCCCTCGCTGCTCCAGCTGACTTTGGAACATGTCACTGCTGGCTTTGCTAGCAGAGATTTACATTGTAGAAAATATTTCAGGCTCGTAATTTCCATTCGTAGCCAGTGGGAAAGGGGTCTTCAAATTCCATCCATGCTCCTGATTTTCTTCCTGATTTTCTTTTGTATTCATAGAATCACAGAGTGGTTTGGGTTGGAAGGGGCACCTTGATGATCATCTCCTTTTACACCTCTGCCATGGCCAGGGACACCTTCCACTATCCCAGGTTGCTCTAAGCCCCATCCAACCTTGGACTCTTCCAGGGATGGGGCAGCCACAGTTTCTCTGGGAAACCTCTGCCAGGGCCTCACCATCCTCACAGGGAACAATGCTTTCCTAGTGCCTAATCTCATGAGTAGAACACTTTGATGAAACCACATGATTAAGCTTAAAATGTGAACCAGTAACAGTAGGAAGAGTAATTACTGTTGTTGTCTGTTGTACAGAGGATACCAAAAGATAATCAGCTGCAGGAAGGAGAACCTGAGCACTGTTTCCTTTTCAGTGCTTCTTT
>JAYDZK010000128.1:6799809-6812211 GCA_034509185.1 Euphonia xanthogaster | reverse complement strand
GAGGAGAGGAGAGGAGAGGAGAGGAGAGGAGAGGAGAGGAGAGGAGAGGAGAGGAGAGGGAGACCTTAAAGCACCTTCCAGTACCTTAAGGGGTCCTACAAGAGAGCTGTTGAGGGGCTTTCTGTGAGGGTATGTAGTGATAGAACAAGGGGTCATGACTTTCAACTGAGAGTAGATTTAGGTTCCATAATAGAAATAAATTCTTTACTGTGAGGGTCAGGAGGCACCACAGCAGAGAAGGTTTGGATGCCCCATCCCAGGAAGGAAATGAGACCAGGTTCTGTGAGCCTTCCATTGAAGGAAAACTGGGTACTCACAACTTCTTTGAGTTTAAAGCACAAAAAAAACCCCAAAACAAAACAGAAGAAGAACATATGTGTCTGACTTCTTATAGCTCCATAGTATTTCATTAACATTCCCCAAAGCTGAGTGAAGTAATTAGCAGCAGAGTAAGACATACAGAAAATCATTCAGTGTGTGTGTGTAGAGATGACAAAGGAGGGGGCTGAACCATTGCCCTCTGAAGGGACTGAACCCACTGCTTCAGTGCTGCTGCTGCACTCACTCTCTCCCTGCTCTCACACCCTGGTGCCTTCTGTTGTTGTTCAAAAAACACAACTTTCAGTGAAATTAACATTCAGGGAGGCAGAATGGAAGATAATTTCAACAGTTCAGCATCATTGTTGCAAAAGGATGGTAAAGCTACCATAGATAGGAATGATGACAAAGGACAATACTTGTCCTGCTCCTTGTATTTAAGTCCATAGTGCAGCATTTCTCCCTCAGGCTGCTTGAAACTTTCATTTCTGTCCTGCCTCTAGGGAGAAGACAGGTTGAAGGACATTGGTGACCTGTAATCTCAAAACGTTCCATGACTATCAAGTAGTGGGTCCCATCTTTTCAAATTCATGAATGTGTGGGAGACATGTCCTCCTGCACTTGTGTGGCTCAGACACAGTGTCTGCTTCAGGTTTGTGAGCACATTAATTTGCAAAGAGTAAATCTCTTAAATAATGAGGAAAAATGGACTGGAGCTCACCAAAAAAAAAAACCCCAAAAGGTAGCATTAATAAAGCAAGAGGTTTCCAAATGCCTGGACAAGAAGTGAGGCCTCATCTTGGTGCAAATCATCAGGAATTGGACACCTCGTATCTTCTGATGGTTGCATCAAAAAGGATGCACAGATCAGTGAGGAGGGCCAATAAAGCTTTGGGTTTTTCTAAGCATGGCAAAAGGAGGAAGTGAGAAAGAGATTTTGCCTTCCTGAGCTTGCAGCTCTTCAGCAGTGAAGGCTGTAGCTAATCAAGGAGTCCCTAGGAGGCAGATATAAAATCCAGATTCTTCACACAGTTTCACTCCAGTGTATCTAACACCCATCCAAAGTCACAGATGAGGGGCAGTATACATCATGCTACTCTTATAACCCAGATATGGAACAGTGTTTATAAACTAGGACTAGCTGTCAAGCCTCTGAAGAATTCCCAAATACTCAGATTCAGGAGAAGGGGGAGGGAACGTCGATCAGCTACACACAAACTGTCGCTGCCCGCCATGCAGCACATAAAGAATCTTTGCAAGTGCTCTAAATCCTCCTTGAGAGACGTGAACATAAAACCCAAAATGTGTTCCATATGTCCCAGTGTCCGGTTGCTGCCCCAGTTCCAGCTGAAAGCACAAAACATAGCAACCTTTATATTGATGCTAAACACATTGCGTCACTCCCAGCGCTGATATGTTTTAACGCTAATACAATTAAACTTGCTTCAGCATAATCCTGGTAAGATAAACAGTGTTGCTGTCACAATAAACCCCTGTCTCTCAGCAGTGGAATGGAAGAAAGATGTGCTATCCAAAGCAGTGTGAGCAGTACTGGGAGGATTCATTCTCTTTTGCTTTTTCTGAGGAGTGTGGTGCAGATTGGAGAGCTGATGCAAGAAAAGACATTTGTGCCTTCTGCGCTGACTAAGGGTGACAGGCTGAAAACTGCACTCAGGATCCTTGGATTAAAAAAGATTTCTGTGTCTGAAGCATGCTTTCAGATCACATTTGCAATTTGTAAAAACATACACTGGTGCCCTGGAAGAAAATATCTTTTTCTCTCTAAGGCCACTAGCATTCTCTTTTTCATAAAGGACTAAAACTGTGATATCTGAGGGAGAAAGTGAAGTTTGCAGTGGCAATTGGGTGTTACTCTCTTCTTCCCACATTTTTTAAGTATCTTAACAGCCTGATGACTTGTATGATGTCTTCCATTTCATATCTGATGCCCTTTCAAGGATCTGATGGATGCATTTTTAAAGTGGCTTGTTTCAAAATACACAAAAGCAAGATCTAACCACCTTCACAAAACCCCTGAGACAAAACCACATTTCATGTATGTTCCACCTTTATGTTGAAAGGAGACAAGAAGGGGTAAAGTGATGTGCCAAGTCTGGCTCCAGATATTTCCAACAACTAACAAAGTTCCTGTTGTCAGGGCAGGGAAACAGGAATGTAGGAGAAAGAAATCTGGCCAGAAATGTTGTTTCACAGCAGGCATCATTCACTAAACACCACTGATTCCTTCAAGACACTAAGGTCATCCAGCAACAGGAAGAAGCTAGGTGAAGGCATCTCGAAAGACCAAAAGAATGGTAAGAAATGTAATATTTCTTACTGAAATGTGAAAAATGTTCTGCTTGAAGGAGCTGGGGGTAGAATTTATATCACAGCAAGGATATGGAGCAGCATTTCCCTGCATGACCACGTTCTAACACCCTGGAAAGACAGAAAACTTGGGTGGCCCTCAAAAAAAAAAAAAAAAAAAAAAAAGGGTTTTGTGATGCAAGACAAATGCTGTCAGCCTCTTCAGTTCTCCATCTATAATGTGAGGGACCACTGTCCTTTAGAGCAGAAAATCTTGCCTCTCAATGCAGCCAAGGAAAAGCAGCTGCATAGGATTTCATCTGACATCCAAACCCATCTTTCTGAAATAGTAAAGTATCTATATTTTTGTTTACTTAGTAAGCAGAGGTGGTGCATCAGGCCTGCAGCATAAATAGGTCCCCATATCTCAAATCCCAACAGCCAGGCACTGCTCTGCTCACTGCCCCAGTATTAACTGTGGTTACTGAGATACTGAAAATGCCAACCTGGGAACTCCCAAAAGTCCAGAGTAAGGAAAAAAGCCAATAAATCTGTTTGCCTAACTTGCCTGGTGGATCTCTCCTTATGTATTTACAGCTTCAGATGCCTTACTTACCTTTTTTTTTTTTGTTTGTGTGGTTTTTTGTTTGCTTGTTTGGGTTTTTTGGGGGTTTTTGTTTTGTTTTGGGTTTTTGTTTTGTTTTGATTTGGGTTGGTTTTTGTTGTTGTTGTTGGGGGGGGGGAGGGGGGTTGTTGTTTGGTTGGTTGGTTTTGGTTTTTTTTCCAGAAAGCCTCAGCTGGAGTATCTCAGGAGTTAAAAATCCAAGGAAACAGCATGTCATTTTAAAGGATGGGTGGCTGTAAAAAAATTCACTATGCTCTTCAGCTGCACACCCTGCCATTCCCAGACTCTTTCCTGCATTCTGTCCCAGAGTGGGAGGGAGTTACAGCTGTGCTTCCCCAACCTGGGTGGTGTGGTAACAAGCATAGCTTTGCAGGACTAGTAGTCAAAGCAGATGATTTCACTGGAATTTTATGGACTAACTTGGGAGGGCAGGTCTTGGGCAGAGAGCTTAGGGCAACTCTCTGTTACATTAATTGACAAAACAAAAGGAAAAAAAAGAAAATCAGGCAAAAAATTATTATGCTTATTCATGTTTTGTGGGCTTTCATTGGATCTTCTTCCAGATGTGACTTATTTCTCATGAAAGCTGATTCCCAGGTACCTCACCTTTCTGGAAGTAGAGTTTGGAGGTTTCTTTTGTAAGCACTTTGAAAGTATGGACCCACCTCCAAAGAGTGGCATAGCATCTCTCTGAAAAAAGACCTTCTCAAGAATTGTCTTGCTATTTTTATAGAGGTGGTTGTAATCTTGCAGAGGATATAAATTATTTCTTTGGTCATACAACAAAGCCTACAATGATAATTTGCTGAGGATAACTTGCTGGCTTGCATCTGGAGCCCAGCCACTTCTCAGGGACCCTGAGTATCTCCCCAGCAGGTCACTTCCTCTCCCTGGTCACAACCAAAGCTACTGAAACACTGGCAGAAAGATTAGGAGATGGTTTATGTCTCCAAATGTCTTATTGCAGGCTCACCTGGACCACGGGGAAATGCGCTGGAGTCAGAGGCTGCATTTTGCTCTTGCCCAACAGCTTTGTCTCCATCATTTATTGGGGTTTTTTAGGTGTCTGGACCCCATTCCTAAGGTCAGCACAGGTGGCAAGAGGAGCATGTGAGTGACACTTGCATCACTGTCACATGTCCTGAACAAAAACCTGCTCCACCAAGGCATGAGGAGATGTGTGACTTTTTGGGGAAGCTTTGTTTTGAAAGGAGTTAGGTAAGACGTGAGAAATATCATCAAAGAAGGTCTCTTCATTCTTTATACACCTCTTCCTTCCTCACACTCTTGTCAGGGCAGGTGACTGAGAGGAAGGCAGTGCTTATTTTGAACATTTTCAGCTGCACATAGCTCCAGAGGTCCAGTGAAACCTTTCAGATCAGTGCTGAGGTGACAGGAGACAAGACAGGGTCCCGCTCCAGGACAAGGTAATTGTGCTTTCCTCACTGCTCCCACCTGGAAAGGGGTGTCAGCATAATCAACCTCTTTTTGTTGAACGAAATGAGGCAAATTAAAAGCACGAAGAGGCAGGTTGGTCTTACCACAGCTCCTTACAGAACCAGTGGGTTCAGTGTCACTGCCGGAGTGGTTTCAGAGCCACAGGCTGTAGAAAATGCCACGTGCCAACTGGGATGCATTTCAGCTCCTGTTGTGCTGCAACTCTGCCAAACAGAAACTTGTCTACAGCCTGTGACTGGCTCATCTGCTGACTGCCAGGGTGGCAGCAGCCCTGGCCACCCAGCATGAAATTGCATTCCACGGGCAAACACAGCATGAGAATTTCCTTCAGTGCCCCTCTCACCGAGCTGTTGCCCAAAAAAATGAGCCAGTGAGGTAGGGTCTGGGCTATGGGAAACCCCCGTGGAGCTGCTGGCTACCGAGTCGGGTGCTGGAGGAGGGAGATGTGTCTGCAGAGAGGTTTTGCCCCAGGTGAACAGCTCCAGCATGAGGAACCAGGCCCCCGTGCTAACAAGCTGCAAATGTGTTCCACCAGCACTTCCCCAGGGGATGCCAGGAGGAGGCTGGGAACAGGTCCAGGCACAGGCAGATAAAAAAGTGTGTTATGGCTTTGTCTCCTATCCATTTTCCAAATCTAGTATTAGTTTCTTAATTTTGTCCTGTAGCAGGTTAAAACTTGTTTTATTCCCCCCCCCTCCCCCCCCCCGCCTTGCCTGCTGTGCAGACTGATTTCAGGCTGATAAGGCAATGCTGGAGGTTCTCCGCTCTCCAGGGAGTAGCAAGGGCTGTATTTTAGGGCACCCAAGCCTTAACTTGAAGCTCTGAGGATGAGGAGTGGAGAATAAATGATGCAGGGGTTGCTGAGGGCCCACAGGATGCAGGGGGAAGATGAAAGCAAGGTTTGTAGACCTCTCTATGGAGCAAGAAATAAACCAGAGCAAAATTCTGTTCAGGAGACCCAAAGGTTTGTCATCTCTACACAGGCAAGCTCTGTCCCATATATATTAGAGGAGAAAATTCTTTTAATATGCTTTAAAGAGGAAGGAAAACCACAGAGAAGAGGCACAGAGACAGTGTTAAACACAGCTCTGTCACAGCAGTGATGGCCTAATACTAACAAGGTGGCAAGGTCACAGTGCCAGCTGAGTTTTTAGTCAAACAGATGCCCTGTGTGAGGTCAGGGGCCTGTAGGTGCCATTTTCTGTGACCCAGACATCAGCCCTCAGTGTGACTTCCCTAATTTTGCTTCTGTATAATTGATCTCTGTCCCAAATGCTGATACTTTTCATTTGCTGTGAGGCTGATGTAATTGCAGTGATTCTCAGTGCAAGTGCCTTGGTTTTCTACTTGGAACAAAGGCATCTTAACAGACCAGCAGGTACATGATTGAATAATCTCTAACTCTTAGTTCACCTCTGTGGAATATTGGGCTGGTAGCTCTTGATCTTTGACGCCACTGCAGTGAACTTAGTGATGCTCAAGTGTTGCTTTTTCCAGGGTTCTCTGGTCTTGGACACATTCACATTCTGTCCTGACTTAGGTAGAAAACGTGAACTGCAGGTGGAAAACAGATCTGCAGCTTTCCCTCCTCAGCATTTAAGCCTGAAATAACAGCAGGACCAGATTTTCTCTTGTGGCAACTCACTTCAGAGAAGTTCTTATTTTTTTCAATAAGTTTTCTTCACATTCCCATTCCAAGAGAGGAAGTGAAGAGGCATACCAAAATAATTACAGAAAGCCTAACCAAGCCTTCGATTCCCCCTTCCCCTCCACAAAAACACCACTGTGTCCAGTGGTGTCCAGATCAATCCAGATGGGACCCAGACTGCCTTTGACAGCTTGGCTTTGTTGGCTGGGGGATTCAGCTCTGGATTGCTCCCTAAATGGAGCAAGAACAGCACCTTCTGTGCTGTTAGACCAAAAAGGGCAGCACACAATAGCAATCACTGAGAGTGGCTGACAAGGAGGGTGAGATTCTGGTTTATTCTACCCAATTTCTGGGTAGAGGACAGAAAAAAAAAAAGGTAAGAACTTGCTAACTACTCTGTGTTGCTTGTCAGGAGATCTAGCATCTCATCTCATCTCATCTCAATCTCATCTCATCTCAATCTCAATCTCAATCTCATCTCATCCTCTCATCTCTGTAGCTTTGCACCCTCTTGATTTGTCACTGTTTTGACTGCAATTTTTGTGTGAATGGGTTTATTTTGTTGTTGTTTTTATTTTTACTCTTTGTATAAACAGTAGGTCTTCAATGACTTCTGTTGCCTGAAAGTGCTACTGGCACTTTGAGACTAAAAATAGGTACCATTATCCTTCAGAGAGCAGCTTCTGCAGAAAAGAGGGAATTCTCTCTCAAGTACAGCCCTTTTTCCTTAGTGTTTTATCACTGGTCCCCATGGCAGCTTCCTCTGCTGTATCTGAATGGGAAACCCTTTCCCGATTCTCTTAAAAATTCACAGTCCTATTGATGTTAAACTGCCTCATTATTGCTAGGTGTTTGGTATTTTAATTTCCAATGCTGGCACAACCGTGGAAAGCATGAAAATTGCCTTCTAATGCCAGAAGGTAAATAATTTGATTTATCCAGTCTTAAAATCAAATTGGAGGAATCAGACTGTTTCTAAATTGCTTTCATCAGGAAAAGCCTCTGTTTTTTGTTTGCCTTGTGAAAGTATCTCATGGTCCAACCATGTGTGCAGACTGCACAGGAAGCTGTGCAAGGAAAGAAGGAAAGTGTCAGTCCTATCCCAAATGGTTTTAATATTCTGGGCTACTTCTGTTTTGCTCTTCTGGCAGGTGGTCTCCCCCCTGAAAGCACTTTTCCCAGGTTGTTGCTACATGATGAGGCCAAGAGCTGCCAAATCCTTCCTTCTGTGTGCTGTGAATGGAGAGGGACACTCAGTTTTCAGTCTGGGGGTCTAAGGATTGTGGAAAACTAAACAACATTCCTGAGCGATACCAACAGGTTCACCATTCTCTGGGAAAAGAGGAATACTCTCAAATGCAAACCAAAAGGAGGGATTAACCTAGGAGGAGAGAGTTATTGCAATAGCAGGGAAAAGAAAGCCAAGGAAAGCATTAAATTCAGGACTATCCAAGTGAGATATTGCAACAGCTGCCTAGGAGAAGGTTTGCCTGCCAGAGTTTGCATCAACATTTGTGGTGCCAGTTCAAAGCCTGCTGCAGAAAATGGGTGCTAGGGAAGAGGAGTAGGGAAGCAGGAAGACTTTTATAGTGATTGACAGGGTTTTTGTCATACAGCTGCTATGTCAGTACTGACAGTCACAATTTGGCAAGAGGGGCTCAGAGAGAAATTAATCCTCAATTCTGTAACTCAAATCCTCAATTTAAGTGACTCAACCTGTCACTTAAAGGATTTTACATCAATCTCAGTACGTAAACACCACCAGAGCATTTGGTCTGCACCACTGACAATGCTGCAGAAACTGCTACCACCAAATCTCATATGAGCATTTCACACGATTAAAGAGAGGTTGGTCAGGGTGTCTCAGATCCAAACGAACTCTTGAAATCAGACTATCACCACTGCTAGCTCAGGACATCCTTCTTTTGTCTAACTGGGTCTGGAAAGATGTGTGGAATAGCTATTTTATAGCCTCTCTGGATAAGCTGTTCCCATGCTGCACCATCTTTCTGGTGAAAAATGACCTTTTGCCATGGGGAGAATGTGGCACCATCTAGGAGGGTTTTGAGCCATAATGTATTTCAGGTGTACTCACAGAAAATATGAAAAAAAATCTTAAATTGAAATTTTATGGTAAAAGCTTAATTTTAAGAGAGAAAAAGAAAAGAATATGTTGACAAATATATTTATTGTAGTGTACTATCAGAGTGAGAATCATTTTTAGATCATTCACTGATTACCAACATTCCTTGCCTAAATTTCAGCATCAGGGGTATATCTCTGCTCTGACAGGTCTGGATTTGAAACAACTTAGAAATACACTTGGAATTTGGATGTACAGCTAGAAATTAATTTGGAGATGCGGTGCTATGTGCCACTGAAGGGTAAATCACTCTGCAGCCTGGCAAGGCAAGGCTGGTCTCTGTCAAGCACACAGAAGATCTCTGTGGAATACAACTTTTACAAAGTCAGTAACTCTTCCAGATCTTCCTGAAACTCCCCTGTACACCTATGGAAAAGCTAAAACCAGAAGAGCAAAGACTGGAGGACAAATGCTTTGAGCAAGTCAGGCATACATACGGGAGCATAAAATGAATTTTCATGGACTCTCTTTGACTGGGACTGCAATAATCTGTCAACATTTGGCATCATTCCAGTTCTCACTTGATCAGTTGCACTCAGCACTCCAACTCCAGCCAGTAAAGGTGTCGGAAATTAAAGCCCCAGTGACATCTAGCATTGGGTCCCATTTCACACTTTGAGAGGAGGGGAACCTCTTGCAGGGTCACAAGTCTCTGTGTCTCTACTTTTTGTTTTGTCTTCACCTTTCAGCCAGACTATACCTAAATGCCTTTTTTTCACAGTTTTCTGAAGGTCTCTGGGCACCAGAAAAGTCGTTGCCTGTGGTGCATCAGGTGAATGCAAGCTGGATGAAGAGTGCAGCACATCACCCAAAATAAGAACATAAGAATTCTGAATTGCTGCTCCCACTGAGCTGTGGAGCAGTGCTGGGCTTTTGTGTCATTTTGGATGGAAGCATTTCCAATTTTCATCAAAAAAATAGTAGCTATCCTTACTTCCTTGACAAAATACCAGTGATTTCCATGAAAAGAATGTTGTTTACAAATACACGTAGGCTTGCAGTTTGTTGTTTGTTTGTTTTTAAATGGATTCCTGCTATATATATAGCTGTGCAGTATTCCAGACTATACTTTTGCATAAGTAAATCCAGACATTTCCAAAAGCAATTGGCTCTTCCAAACTTCTGAAAAGGAAAATTATTTCACCCAGATACCTTTAGTGGAGTGGACTTAAAATACCAATTTATATATGCTAATATGTATGGTTTGTTTAATGATTTTTAATAAGAGAGATTTCCAGAATAAGTGGTAACTTGCAAAACAGTGTTGCCAAGTTTCTGAAAGGAGGGAAAAGAAATGAAAAAAAAAATATAAGGACACTAAGAAAGCATAGTTAAAAAAAAAAAAGAAACCATGACAAAAAAACCCCCAACAAATCAAACCAAACAAAAAAAACCCCAAGAAACCCAAATAAAAAAAAAACAAAATCAAAGAAAAAAAAAAAAAAGGCAAAAAAAAAGCCAAAAAACCCAAACAAAACAGAACAAGACAAACAAACAAAAAGCAAAAAAAGCAACCAAACTCAGAAAATAAAATGAGCACCCTAAAGCATAATATTTTATCTGTCAGCTGAAATGCATATACATCCAAAGTCCAAATTAGGAGTCTTGAGCAGTAAGACATTTCAAGTCAGTGATGCATCAGAAGTCTCTCTGGAAATACCCCCACAGCCAAGAATTCCACTACTTTAGGAAACACCCACATCTCAAGGCTTCAGACATTTATTTTGAATACATATAATTTATTGGCCCATCATTGTTAATAACATTATTATTTATTTATCTAAGATGATAACAGTGACTAAGGCCCCTTGTTAGGAACAGAGCTCAGTAATACTTTACAGCTATAAAAAGGGAGAAAATGTTTGTTTTGAAGAGTTTTGATGTTAAGTAACAAGAGTCTTAGAGCTACACCCAGCAATGGAAAAGGTCCAACAGGTCTGGGTGGAAGAAATTATGACTACTCTGGAAGATCAAGAGGCAGCAATAATGTTCTTTAACCCACCAGATGCATGTGTGCCTTGCTGGATTGAAGTTTTATTAACACATCAGCAGAGGTGTATTTTCTCAAATATATCAGTTATCAATGTGCTCGATATCAATCTGAGATGCAGACACACTTTAGCTTAGCAGCTTCTTCTCAAAGAATGAAGGAATCCTCATGCTTAATGCAAAAGTAGTTCTCTGATGCTGCTGAATGAAGTTTGTTCTGTGAATGGGCACAGGATCACAGCTCAGGTGTGCAGTGTTGGCACTATGCCCACGAGAGCAAAACATAATTTCCTCAGGACCTTCATCTGTTAATGTGTTAAATATAGGTATTCCTATATGTAATATTCTGGGCTACTTCATATATTCATATATGAATAGTCATATATAGTCATATATGAATATTCAAATACTGGTATTCATATTTACATCACCAAGGATGCTAAGGCATAACTGCTGAATTTCTGGGAGACTGAAAACCGACTATTTTTTTTCCTTCACAGTTAAGGTCTAGCACACAGTTGCTTGTTGCACATGGAAGATGTGGGTCCAGTTACCAAGCCTATTGTCTGATTTCCTTGCAGACCTAAAATCAAACTCAAATTGACAGCAAATGTAGCAAACCAAGGGTGTATGTCCAGCCTGATATCCTGCCTGTGAGCCTAGGAGAGCACCAAAGAAGCTGGTTATCACTTGGCAGTCAACTTTACCACTGATTTCTTTTTATTAATATTTATAAGTATAATAATATTTGTATTAAATAAATAGCTGTGATTATGGTGCTGTTTCATCCTTGGTGATTTTTTTTAACCCAAATTTATCTGGGTTGCTTTTTTTCTTTTTTTCCCCTATTTTTTAATCACCAGCAGTATCATACTTAATACCTGCACTAGCTATTTGCAAAGAGTTCAGCAGTTTACTTTGAGGTGTTGCAGAAGAAATACCTCTCACGTTTCTTTGCAATGGTGCTACAAATATCATCTCACAACAACATCTCCAAACTATCTGTTTGGAGAGGAAGCATCCATTTATACCCTTTCCACACCAGTCGTGTTTTTTCACACCTGCTACTTGCTTTTTTTTTGTCAGCTGAATAGTAAGCTGGTTTATCCCTGTAAGGGATGCCATGCCAGATCTTTGAACATTTTACTTCCTTGGGATTTGTCCAAATTCTTTCAAATTCTTTCCCAGAATTAAAGCAATAATAACTAACTATGATGATAGCAATTTCTACAGATACAGTAGGGCCAAAATAAAGTAATCAGGAGTGAAACTTAGCAAGATAAAGGACAGTTTTTCATCAGCTCTGTTATAAAACAGATTGTGGTGGCTGGATGATGTTTCTGTGCTTGTTTACATTGCAATTTTTCTCCTCAGGGGCTGGACTTTAATTCCTCACTATAAACAGGCTTTGCTTAAAGTATTCAGTGATGGTCTCCCCTGAAGGATGTATTTCATCACATGACAATAATATGACATAATAATTTCATCATATGGCAATAATAACTGACATAAGTAAGGTTAATACGCCTCCTGGCAACCAAAATTTAAGATTTGAGGGCAGCCCTGAGGCTTGACACTGGAAAACCTCCCTGGTCAGATAAACAATTTGCACTTCCTGCAGGGTGAGGGGTGGTTAGGCAGTGTTGATCTGCAGGAAGCAGCACAGAGAATGAATCTGTCCAGGAGGGAGCTGTGTGCTGGGTGCTGTGTGCCTGGAGGACGATGTAGAGAATTCTGAGATCTGTCATATTTCCCATTTCAGGCGTTTCATCTCTCCTGAGTGTCAGGAGCTGGTGGTGGTGGGGCATGGATCTGCACAGGCACGTTCACATTTGGCTCTTGGGCTCTTCTGTGTGGGAGCTGGGGGTCCTGAGCCAGCAGACAGCCCCGAGGGCACAGACAGACACCATCCAT
>JAYDZK010000128.1:6567500-6581276 GCA_034509185.1 Euphonia xanthogaster | reverse complement strand
CGACGCTCTTCCGATCTAAAAAAATATATGCTTACCTCAAAAAGCCCTTTAGATTCTCTGCAGGAGGGAAGACCTTCCTCTGCAAAGCAGAGTAATGGGAATTTAATTGTGGCTGATGTGGATTCAGGAAACATCCTTCTGTTCTTCTCTTTTTACTCCCACCCATCTTAAGAATTTTCCAGCACAATCACCTCCTACCAATCTGCACTGCAGTGGGAGAGTGGCCTTTATCTTGGAAGGCAAGACACTAAGTAGAGAAATATGTTCTGCACTCTCATGCCAGAATTACCCCTGGGGTTTCTCCCTCCCTGTCAGATGGCAATGACAGCTCCACGCTATCACAAAAGGGTATGGTAAGGAAAGATGCTTGTTCTGTTATCTCTGTTATTACTGAATCCATAAAGAAGGAAGGAAAACTGACACCGCAGGAAAGGCTTGGCTCTGGTTGCAGATTCTGATGACAGTTTGCAATTTCCTCAAGAAGAGCCTATCAGGAAAGGTGGCCTAATATGGGCTACAGTCTGACTAAAGAAAAGATTATTTGGGGTTTCTTTCCTTCCCTGTCCTGGCCATTTAAACATCTAAAAGTTTAATACAGCAGTAGAATCTGAAAAATATACAGAATCTGTATGAAGAATATAAGTTTGTTATGTCCCTTGCTCTATCATTATTCTAACTATCACTATGGTTATTGCAACAAAAAGGTAGATTTTCTTTTCCTTTTGTAACTTAGCAGAATAGTGGATAAATATTTATTACATAACGCAGAAACCAAGTCTCCAAATTTGTTTAAAACAAATTGTTGCTGATGGAGTGCATGCTGCTCTACTGATTTGCATGTCCAAAAGAAAATTCATTAAATGGTTTTCATTCATTTTTATGTTAATTTTATGTTACAGGTAAAAAAAATATTTTCAACAGAGCTTGCAGATTTCTCTTCTTCTGATCACATCACATTCTGGACACAACACAGTTCATCTAAACACAAAAACTCCTAGAATAGTCAGATTCAAGCTGATTCAATTCTTGGTGAAGGAAAAAGAAAACCCAAGCTGGAAAGCACCCAGTAATCTAAAATTAAACATATAATACCTTGACATGGCAAAACTGTAATTCTTTCTTGACAAGATTTCATTAGGCTTTGGTTCACCAGCTAATACTAATGTTTTTAAACTACATTTGCTTGGTCAAAATATCAGACAGACAAATGCATTAGTTCCACATATGTGTGGATTCTGCTCTGAATCCTAGGGACAGCTGGACTAACTTTCAGCTGGACTAATTGGATCTTGTGGGTGGTTTTATCAGGATCTCCTTCCAAATAATCATCTAAACAAAACCAGGTCTGACTTTGGTAGGTGCATCCCCTGAACCATCTGCTGGCTGCAAAGATTTTTGAAAGGAGCCATGGGAATGAAACAAAGCTTGCCACCAGGAAGGAGCATGTAAAACTTGCAGAAAATATTCATGTGTTCTCATTTGGTATTCTGTCATAGCTGTGACAGTACTTTTCCACCTCATTCCTTAAACTGCTAATTAATCACTAATCATTAAACCCACTCAGGAGCACTCTGAGAAAGGACCCGTGTCTCTACTGGCACAAAAATTACAAAGATATCCTGTAAAGAAAAAATCCTCTGATTGGAGACAGGGGAAGCCCTACCCAAAAAGTAACTATACAATTAGATCTCTTATTACAATGTGCTTGCGTAATTCCACCAGGGAATAAAGTTTTGAACAGGAAGGAAGGTGGCCTTTGGCTGCAGAAGTGCAGGTAAATAGCAACTGGCAGCCACTAGATCTGAATATTTGATGTTTGCTCCCAAAGAGAGCAGCAATGGCCCAGGTGCAATAAATGAGAACAGCTGGGCAGCACCCCAAATGCTGTTCTGCTCTACTTGTGAAAAGCATCTGGGATTCAGCAATTTTGCATTTTTACAGAGCTTGAAATTAAGGACAGTTTGAATGGAGTCACCTTCTGAGAGATTTTTATCTTCTATATTATTATTTTCTGCACAGCAGATTTTTTTTCTTTTTTTTTTCTCCCTTTTTTTTTTTTTTTATTTTAATATACAGCAAAGTCCCATATTAACCTGCATTTGACTGAGGGGGATTACTCAAAAAAGGGGCAAATTTATGCCAATGTGTTTCCCAGTTGGAGCAACTGTGAATCATCAAAAGATATCTCTATACAAAATAGAAGAATAATGACATAGGCTGTCTAATTCTTGGCTTCTTTGAATTAGTGCTCTTGATTTGGAATTCTAGGCTGAGCTCTTTCATGTCCAAAAATTCAGCTTTGTGTGCTTGAGCATGTGAATGAAACAGAAACCATGACTGTTACTTTCCAGAAATACTTCTAGATCTACAGTGTCTGAAGAAGGAAACTGAAACAAATAAAAAAGTTCAATATCAACGTATTTGCCTTTGAAAGTGCTCTTCAGCCTCTCTGTGGAGCAGGTCTGTGTACCCTGTAAGTGCTTCTGGGCCTAATTATTTATGCCAGCTGTTTGTCCACATGAATACACTTACCAAAACCCGAAGGAGACAAAAATAGCCATCTGCTGCAAATCCTTGATTTTCCTTGTGTTTTCATTGTGTGTGACAATTTCCAGGTCCTTCTAGAAACAAGGATTTTGATGTACATTTCCAGGATTCTCTCCTGTGATAAGATTACAGGTAAGACATATATTAAAAAAACTCAATGAAATGTAATGTTTCAGTGCTTCTTCATGCAATAGCTATAATCCTAGAATGATTAAATGCTCCTTGAAGTTGGAAGCTTGCAAAAACGTTGCTATGCACCAGACATAAATTCAATTACAGCTTTGTCTTCCCAGTCTCCATAGTTTGTCTTCTAAGCTGTAGTTTATTATGGTGTCTGCAATTATTTTTTTTTCCCACAACTAGATCCAGCTTAATGTGCTGTAATTAGGGTGTTTGGCATTTAAGGGCTGGAATGAAGAGCAGCTGTGGACTTCAGGTTTGTCTAGCTTGAAGAAAAGGAGGCTGAGGGACAACTTCATGCACTTGTCTGTCTAGGCCTGTAAAAAGCAAGCCCAGGGTTAAATATGGGACAGAAAAAGGCCAGAAATTCTCTTCAGACTCCCACAAGCTCAAGGAGCTGAGGTTTGCTGTTAATTGACCTGACAGATGCAGGCTCACCCTGGTTATATTTGCCCATCATCACCTTTGAACTAAAGCACAGAAACACCTGAGCAGGTTGTGCATAATCGAGTCCAGCCCAAGAAGCAGTCTTGCTGGTTTATTGCTGGTTTTTCCCTGATTAATAAACCCTTACAAAGTGTTTGTACCACTGCGAGATGGTGAGCATGGCTAAAAATCACTTCATGTGGACATTGAGGAGCAGGAGTGAAAGACCTTCAAAAAACTCAGATGAATAAGTCATGCCACTTCCTCAGAAGTGTGGCCATTCACAAAATAAAATATCAGGGACAGAAACACTGCAGAAAGATATGAAAGATCCCACGAGCTAAATCCCCCAAATAAGAAGTCTTATTGTCCCTTGAGAACAACCCACGCAGATCCTATTACGGTTAAATCAGAAATTGAATCTAAAAAGTTCTGCTGTATCTGCATGTAGAAAGAAGATTTCCAACTTTTCTCTGTCACAGAGTGCTAATATTAAATTAGGATGTTTCTGATTTGCTCTTTTTCATTTTCACCTCCAAAATAAATATATTTTAGAATTACATTAATAGTCCTGCAGCTGTTAATGACAACCATTACTTTTTTCTTTTCTTTTTTCTTTTTTTTTAATAAGTATTATCTTCAGATTTTAAAGCAATAGATTAGACTTAAGGTGCAAAGCATGAATTTTTTTCAAAAAGATTCAGAATTCCTGCCCATCAGTATGAAAGCCAATGCGACGTGACATTTATCATATCACCTGACAAACTAAGTTATGTGTCTTTGATCTGTGGAAGAAAACAGAATATATGGTGCCTCTGCTTTTTAAACTTGAGAATTACATTGTCTAAGCTTAGATCTCCAGTTTAAAATTTAAAAAATGGACACAGTATGCGGTTCAAAGTGTTAATAAAAAAAAAATTGGAGGAAAAGTAAAGTTCACTGGCAAGTGGGAATGACTCTCATATTATTTGGGACAATGACTCTCACATTATCCCAAATCTGCTTCTGCCTCAAACTGGTGAACACCAGCAGCACTGGAGTTTGTCTGCCACTCCCAGAACCCAAGCTGGTGATTTCCCCCATGGAAAATTGGGGGAAAGGGCTTGCTTTGCCCGTTTAGAAATCACAAATCTCTTGAGCGCAGTGCTAGGAAGCCTTGCAGCTCTCGAGTGACACCACGGACCTCGCTTATCCTGGAGCTGGCTGGACCTCATTTTCTGCCAAACTCCTTCTGCTGTTTGCTCTCCAGAGACAGCTCTGAGCACAGGCTCCTCCAGGCTGTTCCTTGAGCCACACTTTGGGAGCCAAACGTGCTCATTTCTCAGCCTGCAGCGTTGCTGTGATGAGTCATGAAACAAAAATTTAACAAACTCAAGGCCCAAATCTTCATGTTTTCTAGTCCTAAAAGAAAAAAACAAAAAAAAAAAAAAAAAAAAAAAAAAAAAAACAACCAAAAAAAAAACCAAAAAAAAAACCAAAAAAACAAAACACTTCAATTCTGACGCATCCCATCTGGAAGACCAAGAGGAGAGGCAGGGAAATAAAGACCAGCTCAAGTTTGGCTCAAAAAAGAGGAGTTAATGTTTTGTTCCCATTTGACTGGAACAAGGATTCCCTGGGCCTGAGTCATCTGGTTTAGGCCATGGAGTTCCTTTTGTTTGGAAATAGCTGCATTCACGGGAAGTATCTTTTGAGAAATGTTCAGCAGGCATCCTACTCTGTAGAAAACACAGCTATAAATCCTCAAAGCCCCATTTTGATTTCCTTCCACCAGTTTTGGGTGCCCGTGCATGGCTGCAGCTTCTCTTTGGTGCTCACAAGGCCCTTAAAGTCAACCTTTCATTTCTTTGAGATCAAATGAAATGAAATGCATTTCATGGCAGTGAAATCTTACATTTGTATGCAAATTGGGGCTTTTTAAGAAAAAAAGACAGCCACCACTTTATTTTGCAGATGCATGCACTACAGTACAGATTATTTTAGGAATGTTGGGATCTGGCTAGTTAGTGATTTTCATATTGATAGGGCCATATTTTCAATTTGGCCCTATCAATACCTGCCATGGATTATCACTCTCTCCATTTCAACAATGTGCTCATAAGAAGGCCATTTTCTGCCAACATTGTGAGAAATCTATTATTATAAGCACTAAAGGAAAAGATCAGCAAAATGCAACAGCCTATTGGCCTCTTATTCTTCATTGTTGTGAGGTCTAAGCCAACAGATTTCCTCTTTTCACAGTGTATTTTAAAGGATAGATGTTGGGAGACAGGTGGGTTTTTTTGGTTTTTTTTTTAAATACTGTACCACCGGGTGTTTAAGGAGTTCCAAGTTCAGGTGAAAGAAAGCATATTATTGCAAAACAAACCTGACAAATTACTTTTATTTGCCTTAAAAAGAGATATTTGACATCCCAGATAAATTTTTAAAAACCAACAATAACAAAAACAAACAAAAAAATTAAAATTAAAAAACAAACAAACAAACATCCAAAGCTGAATATTGTTCATGTCACTGAATTGCGGGGAAAGTTGTGTGCAAATGTGCTGTGTGCATGCCCTGTGGGCTGAATCTGCACCCCACAGACAATCAAAACCAGCAGCACCATAAACTTTTCCCTGCACTTCAGGTGCATTTGGATCATGTGTGGTGTGGCCTTGGTTCAAAATAGTAGCAATAATGTCCTTAATTAATATTTAGCCCTGGAGGGGAAGCAGAAAAGCTGTCCCCCATTACCAAAATTAAAAGAATAACAATCATGACCCTACAAAGGTATTTGTGCTTTTAGTGACTTTTTCTGTAGCAAAAGGTGAGTTAACAGGGTAAGAATTCAAGTTATACCTCAAAAACAAACACCTGGCAAACGACTGCCACATCTGTAGCACGCCACAGTATTTAAATTACATTTGGCTCGTCACCCTGTGCTTTGCAGCTGTTATGGCACAGAGGAGGATAATTAAAAGCAGCAGATTACCATGGTATTTAATGGACTGCTGCTGAACTATTTGTGTGTTTGTGATCCAAATGAAAACTGTTGGGCAAGTCATGGCTTTGGAGCAGGAAGTTGTTTATGAGTGACAGCGAGTTTATTGAGAGTGTTTATTTACCTTGTGATCTGGGGCAAGAAGTAAAGATTTCCGGACACTGAGAAGCTGTAGGATCATAGTGTAGTTATGTTAGGAATGTGCTTTAAGCAGAATAAATTGTGTCTTGGCTAAAGGGAAATCCAGAATACAGACATTAACATGCCACAGTATTAGCTATATCAGCTAAGGCTTTGAGTCACCACATAAAGAAGTAAAAGAAAACCAGCTTCTGTCCAAAAAAAAAACAAACCAAAAACAAAACCAAGTCATAGGAAGGAAAGACTGAAGGCAATGAGTTGACTGCTTTTCTGGTGCACTGAGCTCATCCTACAGCTCAGGTACAGACAGGTTCATTTCAGGACTGCAGGTGACACACAGCAGAGATTCCCCTTCAGCCTCCTGTGATGTGCTTGCCACTTCGTATCTCAGCACACAAAAGGTGAAAAATCTCTCTCCTTTTTTTTTTTTTTAATGTTGACAACCATCCCTCCCTCTTGCTTAGCAACTGTGTACAACCACATTCCTGGAGAGAAAAGCAACCTTTACAAATTTGATAAAGACCTATTGTGAGTTCCCTTGTGAATGCCAGGAGCTACATGGAAATTCAAAGACCTTTATCACTCTCTAGTGTGGTCCAAATAGATAGTGGTAAGTAATCATTGGTTAATGTGTGTAAACTGAAAAAATAAGAAATCTTTGGAGTTTCCATTCTGCCTTCCTTTATTTTGCTCTTCATCTAAAGAACATTTTGTGTCAAGCTCATAAACACACCGCATTTCTTCTGTCCTAAAATCTGGGGTTTATTGGAAACAATTTCAACCCACCAACCATTTCAACCCACCAAGTGCTCAGATATTGTGTATTAAGTTGGCTTTTTCCTGAAATACCTTGAAACAAGTATGATTTTGTAGTGTGGCTTGAAGTCTTTGCATTTCCTTAGCTTCTGAAGGCAGGGAATGCAGTTGTGTTAAGTGTTTCTGCTTTTTTTTTTTCTTTTCCATAAAAATGTAAGTAAAAATCTTATTTTTGTTACTTAAGATAAAATATATCTTGCTTAAAACAAAAAAAAAAAAAAAAAAAAAAAAAAGGCTCTCACTTATTCACCTGTCCCCAGAGGCTGAAATTTAAAGAACAGTGGGTAAGAGGAAGTTTCAACCCTGTGAAATCTGAAATCTCCAGAGCAGAAAGCAGAAAGTTTCTCCAGTAGAAAACCACAGCCATATGAAAAGTGCCAATATTTGAAAAATGTTTGAAAAGTGCCAACATCTGAAAAATTCTTGCAATAATGACTTGTGAAGCAATTTCTTTGGAATTAGTTAGGAAGAACTAAATAAGTATGAGCTGTCTGCATTGTGAGTGGCAAAGATTTCTTCATGGCAGGGGAGGAAATAAAACAGAAGAGATGGGCAAGGGAGATTTGTTCCTCATCTTTCCTTTGCCTGGCAAAACTCAGGTAAACAGCTGCAGAGAAAGAAATGACCAGAGATAGTTTCTCTTTTCAAAGCAGCAAAATTGCATGCTGTTCCTCTCTCCAGGTACATCACAATCAACAAAATCATCTACAGCATCATCCAGGCTTCACAGCTGATGTTGAGAGAAAAAATAAGCAGTTAGGGAACCATGACAATATTTTTATTTTATTTTGTCTGCTCTCACATTGCATATGTTTCGTTTTAGTGGGGTGGGGGAGAGACAGAGGTGGCTGGATCAGGAGTTGGTAATCAATTATTTTTAAATTAACCATAAAAATTTTTTGTTTGGGATTACACTAGACGGGTTTTGTGTTTCTTCTCTATTCCATTGTTAACTAATTGTACAGTAACTTTGGAAAGAAATGTAAAAAGTCCTAAATTTTATCATAATGTAACCCTAAAACATATTTTCACCTATGAATTTTCTCAGGTAGTTTGGCATAAAGATCCATTCAGAAACACTATCTGCTTTACCCACAGCAACACCAAAAAATCCATATCACATGAAATATCAGTTGTCTGCACTCACAGTGCCTGCCAACTGAATTCACTCAAACTGTGAGAAAACTCGGGCCAGATTCCAAGATCATTTAGAACAGGGGTGGGGTTCTCTTAGGGGCTTCTTGTTTCAGTTCTGGGACTCTATTTATTTGTTTTTATAGGTGTCTTTCTTCAGATCTCCACTGGGGACAGGGGCTCAGGGTGGGAAGTTGTGTGAACATCTTTTACACAGCTGATAATGAAAAGCATTAAAAACATTTACTCTAGGCAATACATCAGCTCATTCTGCTTTTCTACAGAGTCCAGACTGAAGACAAAAAATGCCAAACTGCTTTGTAAGCACTGCATAATGATCTGGGAAATGACAGCCAGGAAAAGATTGGAACATGTCCCTCGTTAGTGCCCAGAAAATCCCTAATTGGCAGCAAATGAACCAAGGTGAGTACTTGAAAATCTAAAGAAATCTAAACTTTTCTCTAACTGCAATTAACGAAAGCTTGATAAGAGTCTTCACAAAAAGTCCTCAACACCAATATTTCCCAACTCAATCACATTTTTCTCTGCTTAGAGCCTTTCCCCTTTTGCACAGATTCCTGTTATCAAATACATGCATTCTGCTTGGGAAAGGGTAGAAATGTAGAGCCATGTAGTACTATATGCCTGCTGGGAATCTACCATGATCTGATTTAGATTAAGGTTCTGGAGGAAGCCAAAATTTTAAGTCTCTCCGCAAGTTTTCAAAGGATGATAGAGAAGATCCTTAGAGCTAGTCCCTCATCACAAAGCTGAATACTCTCCTGGCTGACATTGTGAACAAATTAAAAATAAATTTAAAAAAAGTTGTGTGAAAACATCTTGATTTGTTTTTCACTGACAAACCTTTATTTGCAAATATTCCAGTGCTGCCAGGGGATTTGGTAGCATTATTCCCCTGTTATTGATCAGGGAAATTAAAGCACAATGGCTCTTTCAGAGTTCACCCAGCAGAAATATTTCTACTTAGCCTATTTCATCTTCCTTTAAGAAGTAGTGATATTTACACTTGTATTTTTCAAATTTTAACACAATCTCCGAACTCCCTTTGAAGTCAACAGGCTGAGTTACCAATTAAAATTAATTGCTCTACCTTGGCCTGCATTATTTTATGGGGATTATGGCAAAGCAGGCTATTGAAACCCTTTGAAAATGGAGGCCAAATGAAGATTCTGCTGCTCACCCAGCAGAGCTCGGTGTGCTCTGCTGGGAAAAGTATTCCCACGGCCCACATGAACTGCAGGCAGCCTCCCCTCCGCAGATGTGTGGAGTTCATGGCTCTTGGGAGAAAACTGGCCTGTGACAAGCAGGCATGAGGACCCTGGGCTTCTGTGAGAAGCAGAGGCAGCACCAGTGAAATCAGCTCAATTAGCCCCAGCACTGCTCGTCATCACCATGAAACAGCCAAGTTGAACTCTGCCAGCTCTCTAGTTGGTTTTGCCAGCTTTTTGTTCCTTAGCTTTTGTTTGGCTCTACCTTCAGAGATTACTATTCTGATCAAATATCTTCTCTTTCTTCCAAGCTCTGTTCCCAAATCTATGCCTGCAGCTCCTGATACTTTTCTGTTTTTCTTTTTCTCTTTCAATTCCCATGTGTTGTGGAGCAGCACATACAGCCTGGAGAAAAAAAAATCTTAAAGCTCATTCATTTTATTGCCATTGTGTATTTGCAGAAAAGGTATTTCACCTTTTCCTTTTTCTCTAGAGCACTCACATTTAGTAGTTTACAACCGAGCAAAAAATAGTGATGTATTATCTGTATTTTGACTACAGTGGAATTACATGGACAATCATAACATTCTTTGGATCTGACTGTTCATTAAATCAGAAGTCTGCAAATCAACTCTATAAAAAGTTATTAGCACAGCATCTTGTGCAATCCTGCAAGGATTTCAAGGAATATGCAAAGAGACTGAAACCTGTATCTGAGCTTTTTGAGTACATCTGTGATGACTTTAAGATCATAATCTTGTAGGGTTGTATATGGCAGTGCAAGTTTTCTGAGTGCCTCACCACACTTCCTCAGGAGCATTTCCTCACAAAGTGACAGAAGAGAAAGGGGAAGGCTCCATGATTTTCCCCAGCTCCATGAGGTCTGTGGAGATGTCACCTTTTCTCACAGGGAACATGGTCTCTACCAGAGATTCAGTGCAGGGCCCATTCACCCCACACCCCAGAGTTTCACTTTGCCTCTCAGATATCAGGTTTGCTTGCAAATATTAATTTCCACTCGAGTCCAGTCATGTTAAAAGATAGATTTGCACCCAAGAAGTTCCTCCTCAAATCAGGGAACATTAGATATGCTCCCTTCTCTGGCTGTGGTACTCATTTCCTAGTGTTTACTGGAAGTTTATGTGATTTACATGGCTATGTGAAAACAGCTCATCATCAGAGTTCATCTGCTGCTGGAAGTATCTTTTAAAATACATTTTGACAGCCAGATTGTACTCAATACAGAAGGAGAACAGAGTTAGTTTTGCACCACAAAAGAGAGTCATATAGACTGAACAAACGTGAGGAAATTTACACTGACCAATGTTACTTTGTTCTGAAATGGATAAAATCAGTTACATTTAACTAAGGCTCCCATGATTCCTATTAAGAAGAAGAAAAAAATCATAATAAAGGTTAACAGCCACAAAACCTGTTTTTATTCTTCTCCAAACCCACAGCACTTATCACCTCCATCAAGTGAGAGACTCAAGCAATTCCTGTTTTCCCCTGTGGGTAGAAAAAGCCTCTGCAAGCTCTCCCCACCACAGGGCTGACCCACACACTGGGAGAAGGATTTCCCAAGCACTTGGGGTAGGAGCTTTGAGATACAAGGCTTTCCTAAGAGGCTGGGATCATCGGTCTGTTGATCAATAGGGCACACCTGCTAGCTGCCTTTGAAAACTTCCTCCTGAGATAATTCCTGTGACGTCTGTTCTGATCCTGCCACTGCGCAGCTGGCATTGCAGTGCAATCCACAGCCAGGACATTAAAGCAGGCATTATTTGGTGTGTCCGGGCAGATAGTCTTATCTCTGTAAAGAACTAACTCAGATAAAACTGAGGTGGGTGATGGATACAGATGTCTTCACTTCTAAACCATTAAAAAGCCTTTTTTTTTTTTCCCAGAGGCAGATCTCAGCAATCTTCTTTTCTTACCAAGGATATGCACTCCCTCTCCCTCTGTGTGTGCAATCCTTTTTCCGGGGGTTAATCAGGAACCACAGGGTTGCAGTTCAAATCCTAAATGGGTCATTGACAAAGTGAGTGCCTCGAGAATGCACTTCCCCTTTATTGGGAAAGTTTCAGCTACCCTGATGTTCAGGGAGGCATTTTCTCCACTTGGGGAAAGAAAAGGAAAAAAGACAAAGAAAAAGGGAAAAACAGAATGAGAAAGATGAAAAGAAGAGAAAAGGAAAGAAGGGGGAAAGGTGAAAATAGGAAAGGAAAGATGAAGACAAAGAGGGAAAGGAGGAAAAGGAGAAAAAGAGGAAAAGGATGGAAAGGGGAAAAGGAAAGAAAATGAAAAGGACCCAAGGAAAATTGTCAAAATACTGTTTAAATGCTTTCTTAAAGGGAAAGCAAGCCCAACAACAAGTTGGAGTAATATCTGGTACTCAATAGCTGAAACACCAGTAACACTTTACTAGTGGTCTTTTTTTTTTCCCCTGGTCCTGAGATATCTGCATGGTCAGATGGATTTTTCTTCCCTCCCAGAACAGACTTTTCTAGCAGAGGAATATAGTCTGGCTCTGGGGCAATGTCAGCAGTCCTGCAGGGCAATAAAGATCAAGGCAGTGCTGCTCCCATGGTGTGAGCCACATCCCCTCTGTGCCCTCCCCAGACTGCTCCTCCTCCTCCTCAGCCACTCTGCTACCCAGAACAGCTTTCTCAGGGCTGGGTGCCATGGGAACTCCCCTCTCCGACCAGATGAGACATTTTAAAACATATAATATTGTCAGACATGTGGAAGTTACTCTAAATCAGACTTCCATGTCTCCATCCACTGGTAAAGCTGGATTTTAAAACGGTCTTTTCCTTCCACTAATAGGAGACCTGCAAGGAAAGGCTTTCTCCCTTTTGGCTGCACTTTTTTGAACACAAGGTGGAAGCTGTTCCCTGAGATGTGACGGGAACAGTCTCACTTATAGTCTTGGATGTATGAGCCAGACTTCTGTGTTCCATTACTACTGCAAGCCATTACCCTTTCTCAGCTTTGAGGAATGCCCCTTCCTTTATTTTTAACAGAAGTACCTCCCAAACACAATAAAACAACATATGCAAACTCTCCAGTCCTGCCTGTTGCCCCTTCCTACTTATTTCTCTTTTTTTGCTGGATACCTACAGAATGCTTTGCTTCTGTCTGTGAACTTTTGGGAATTTGTTTTCTCTGTTTGCTTTTTCTTTTGAGGAGACATTTTGTATTTTAGATGCTGGACACCATATTTTTATGTGAAAAGGAGACATTTCTTATGAAGTACCTAGATGAGACCTTGAAAAAGATGTTTCCCATCCTCTTTCCTCCCCTTCTGCACCTGAAGCTCGGATCTCAAGACCAGAAAAACAGTGTGATAAAGAAAGGGAGCAAAGGAAGCACAAGTGTAGAGCAGCACCTGTAAGTCTGAGCAAGAATTCTTCTGGCTAATTGGGCTAAGGTCGGCTGTCACCCTTATCTGATGCAGATATTCCTGTCCTTGGAAGGAAAAATATATTATAAAAGACATTTGGTAAACAAGATGAAGGACCCACAGCCATTTATTAGGTGCTGGCAATAATTGGTGGCAGATGGTTTAACTGAGGCTTTGCTATCCAGTAGAATTATGAGAGTGGTTTGATGTTAGGAAGACACAATGAGGTGTCTGAAAAGGCACTGGAAGGCTCCCTCTTTTCCACATCAAGAAATCAGGAGGAGTATGTCGTATTCCAAATACATAATATTCCACTTTGACTGAAGAACAATTTCTCTAGATGCACCACACTGGTTCTTTTCCTTTTCTCTTCACTGAAAGGACCATTTAATTTGCTATTTGATTCATAACTGCAGGGATTTCTCAGGTTTCTTTAGCTTCTTTCAGTGAGCAGGTTGCTGACTCTACCCCGTGAAGCTGAGCACAAGGAAGGAGAGATAGGAATCTATGTGGGAAGGGGGAAGACCTGCTTGTCCTGCAATGAATTTGTGTGGTGGATTTTTCTTTGTAATTTGGTCACAGCAGCCTCTGGTGGCTTTTAGGATCCCTGCAGCCGTTTAGGGAATAGCAGTTTGCTGTGGAAGCACTTGTGTTAGAACTATCACCATCAACTCCCAGCTGGAAAGTATACTTCAAAGCAAAACTGCTTTCCAAGCTTAGAAAATGACCTCTTTCTCTCCCCTCATGCCTAACTTTACTATAAAATACAAATATCCTCCCCAAACTATCGTTTTTATTTCCTTTTCATGCTGGGGATATACTTCAGGTAATGCCTTGTTCAGGACACAGTAAAAACAAGGGGGTACATTTGAAAGTGAGTGCTCATCTGGCCCCTGCTTGGAAGATCGGAAGAG
>JAYDZK010000128.1:6194616-6207741 GCA_034509185.1 Euphonia xanthogaster | reverse complement strand
GAGTGTTTAATTTACTTACTCTTTTCAGAGTGGTTAGTGCTTTATGCATAGGCAAGACAAGTTTAGCTCATGTTCATGAATATGAAATATCACCTCTCATCGTGCCTTCACTCACCACCTTTTAATTTGGCATATGACCTTTCTAATAATTTATAATTAGGAAATAGTATCCTAGATACCTGAAGCGATCAGGCTACTCAACAATGGAAAAGAATTTGCTTGAGACTCTTTCTTTGGACTGCAAATGCTGCTGATCACATGACAACGAGTGTCTATACCTCTCATTTGATCTAAATTGAGTCGAGGTTGATACTAGCTTGGAAAGTAATTTTGGAGAAGTGATGGAGTTATGCTGTGGAAAGATTCATCCTAATCCGCTGCTCGTAACAATTGGGTTTTTCAGGGCTGAACAGAGGCTGGTAGGATTGCTTCAGATTTTGAAAGTGCATATTACATGAGGTGAAATATTTTCATCCATTTCAAAAGTGCCAAACCTGAATTTTCCTCTTGAATAGTCAATGGGCTATTGCATGTAGGTATGAAGGGTAGCCTTACATTTTTATGCTGGAAGCTCATTTGCTAAATCAGGGTTGGCAGTCACTGGACATTGGCAGAGGTAATATTTAAAATTTTATAAAGTCGCTGAAATTCCAGAAAACAACATGACTAAATTCTGATAGTCACTACAAATTTTCAGCCAAAACTTATTAAAAAATACCTAATTGGACTGACAATTGGAACTGACTTAGCTTTAAAAGCAGGGAGCTCATGGGACGGAGTTTTGCTGCATTTTGGAGGCTTGTGCTCAATTTAATTAGTTAAGAATGGAAATGGTATTTAGCTGCTAAAGGAAAGTCCCCTCACTTAAAGCCATGTGGTACTGGCAGGACACCTTTATCCTGAAGAGTCATCCTACCCTTCTCCAACATGGATAACAAGTCCAGGACAGTGATTCTGCTGCAGCAGTCAGTGTGACGGAGACAAAAATAACAGGACATATGTTCAGTGTATGACATTTGAGACTTTGAGAAGTCACTTGTCTTACTTCACACTTCACAGCCTGTAACTTATTTAAGAACTGCCTTCTGGCACCTCTTCTCTGCTTTCTCATCATTTGAAAATGAACACTCCCTTCTGAGGGCAGTCACTGCTCACATCCTCTGTGTGCCGGGCTGAAATGCCGTCCTGCCTAGTAAACAATCTGCAAAAATGAATTGTTCTCATGGGAAAAAGTCAAGCTGGACAGCTCTGTGACAGACTTCTGGAGGTTATGGGAAATCTAGGTTCTAATATGTTACTAAACTTTTCAGCTTGTCCCTTTGCTGCTGGAGAGCTGTCATAGTTCTATTGACTCCTGGAGGACAGAACTGATGGACGTTGCTGAAAATCCTACCTTTAATTTTCCTTACACTGTAATCCCCTGCTTTAATCAGCTTTAAACCTGTCATGGGGTTTTTAAACCAGTGAAACAACTTCTGTTTTGCTGTTTGCAATTCACAGAATCTGTATGTTTGAAACAGCATTTTCTGTTTCCACTCATCTTAACCCCTGTTGCTTCTTGAGTGAAATTTGCTCCTTACAGGGGGAGGAGAGAAATATGGGAGCATAAAATAACCTGACTTTCATGAAGGCAACCCTTTGCCTTCTGCATCTAAACAATAAACACATCCAAGTATCAGGCCCAGGTTGCCTGCTCTGGGTACATTATGTAACCTAGACTGGGTTGCTGTAGAAACTTTGATTGCTTTTTATTGTCTTGTGAAGTGGCTGGTTTTTAAGGGCTTTGTTTGTTTTACCAGTAGAGATTCTACTAATCAGTTGTGCAATACCACTTGTACAGCTTTTCTAGGCTTTATTCTGTTGAATTTTAAATTTCACTTCACTCACTGTTTTCATTGTAGCACTTGGGTTTGCTGTTATGACCATAAAATTTACTTTGAAGCCTAAAAAACAAGAAAATTGAGAAAGATTGAACTCCTGGGGAAAAATAACCATCAGAGAAATACTCCAGAAAGTTCAGAGATCAGTGAATACACAGTGAATGTTGTATTCATGTACTTCAGGGTGGCATTTTGAGGGTGAGCAAAAAGTGAGCACAAATGGAAAAGAATGGAGAGGAATCTAAATCCTTTGGCAGGGAGAGTTACTTGTTCAAAAGTGGTAACAGAAGTACAGCAGAGGGCCACTTCATTGCCCTACTTTTCTGGAACCTGAAGATACAAACCCCAATCACTACCAGGATTAAAGTAGGCTGAGCTTTTCTCTTAGGCCAGCTGTCTCTCATCAGGGAACCAAGAAGGGCAGAAAATGGGGAAAAAAATAGAGTTTCTGGTTGTAAGTGTCAATTGCTTTGATTTACCCCCATTTTTCCTTTTATTATTCTTTTTTATCTTATCTCTGGAAATTGTGTATTCACTGTGCTCTGCTATCTTACAGGGTTTTTTTAAAGTTATGTTTTAAATTATGTCTTATTTCCCACTATTCACTTAGCTGACGAACATTTCTATAGATATGAAGTTCAAATGTAGCAGAATCTAACATACAAAAAGAAGATGCCACAAATACATCACATGGTGGCGGAACCTTGAGGTTGCAGAGTCACTGTGGGTGCATCCTCCTGTTTGTTCTAGGTGGTAATAAAGTAATTTCTTGCTGAGATTTGCCACAGTGCAGGCTGTTCCTAGTCACTGGCTCAGCTGCAATTGTGGTGAATTGAGCTGGTGGGGTTACAGTAGGAGAGTGCCAAACCAGGCAAAATGGGGAATTAGTCCATCCCTAAATCAATGGCTTTCAGCTGCTATATTTGTTCTGTATACAAGAGTGTGAAGACAGATTTTTGACATCTGAAAGACATTTCCTTTGTTGGTATATGCAGAAGAAATGGATTTTAAAGGAATATCAGTTGTGTCTCTTTGCAGATGACACAGCTAACTATTACAGAAAAAGTTTGAAATCTCCTTAACTATGTTCTTCCAGTACTTCCAGATCAGGTCAAAATTCCTCCTTCACTACTTATCAAAAAATAATCCTGTCATATGATTTCCAAAAGTTACAAAGAGTCATTAGTTTCCACAAAGCAATGCTGACTTTTCAGCTTACTGAGATCTGTGAGGTGTGTCATATATAACTGACACACAGCTGTGGAAAAAATGTGCAAGTGGAACAATAAGTATAGACCTTCAATAGCTCAAATTACATTAGCTGTCCATTTGCACTTGGATTTGCCAGGAACATTTTCTCAGAAAGTAAAGGCTCGATTTTTCAGTTCCAGCCAAACCCTTAATCATTTATGTATATAATAGCAGGGGGGAAAGAGATTTAACAAAGATATTTGCATCAGTTAAGCATACAAAACTTTTACTTTCCTCCTGCTTTGGATGCTTTTCCCTTAGATGCTTGAAAGAGGTGGATCTGCTCCAGAAATTAGATCCCTATGCCCTTTGCTAGACCAAAAGGCAAACACATGACAAAACATGTCCTTGTCCTGTGCTCTTGGAAAAGACCCCAGGTGCACTTTTGTGTGTGCTGCCTGTGTCAGCAGTTGCTTGCATTTTGGTTATATGAGATGAATGGGAGAGCAACAGGGCAGGGAAGGAGATCAGCAGGGATTAGTGTGTCAGAAATGCTTCTGTGTCCTGATTCTGGCTGGCTGTGAGCATCTGAGTGACCTTTAGAAAATGAAGAGGGTGAGTAAGAAGACAAGGAACGGGTTCTGCCTGTCTGGAGGTTGGACATGAGTTGGCCACTATCCATCTGTAACTTTTTTTTTTTTTTTTTCACATTCTACTTTTAAACATTTGTCCGTACCATGATACTTAGGATAACGTATCTAGCCTACTACTTCATGCAGTCTAATGTATCATTGGTGTTTGTCTAAATCCAATTTATCTGATAAAAACATAACAATTTATGATGTGTCTTTAAAAGGGTAGATTAAAAAAGAAAAAAAAAAAAAGAAAGCTGGATGTTTGTGTGATTTTGAGAAGAGATAGAGTAAAAATAGGCAAGTTGAGGTAAAAGCAAAAGGAAAACATTACATAAAATACATGTCAGGAAATGTAAATAGCTAGATGAAACACTCCAGACTGTTACAGGCAAGTTGAGAAAGTCAGGGAGAGGGCACAGTAAACTGAAGAAGTACATTGTGTGAAGGCAGGAATTATCTTGGGAATTACAAGCCAATGAGCTTACTTATCCAGAAATACACTGGGAAGATATGAATCAGTGTACAAGGGTCTAGGGAATAATAAAAACATTAGAAATGGTCAACATACTTGTATCAAAGTGAAAAATCATACCCAGTGCTTTTCTTAGGCAGCATATCTGCTAAAGAAGACAGGAGAAAAATTTCCTGGATTTTAGGAAGACTTTCTAACAGTTCTCTCTGAAATTTTCCTGATAAACTAGACAGATAATTCTTCTTGAAACTACAATAAGGCAGAATTACATCTGATTGTAAAGCAGCGTTTAAGTCAATTTCTAATAATTTTCTGTCAGGTTAGGGCACATCCCAGGTTTATGGAGATCTATGGAAGATTTGGGAACAGTCTGATCAGTTGGAAGACAAGCTGGTCTTTTCCAGGTGTTGTTCACATTGTTGCTACATGCTGTAATGATACAGGAAGGCATTTTTGATGTATGATCAGTTATGTGGCAAGTCAGAAATCAGCAGCAAATTGCTGTAAAATCAGGCATATGAAACTCATATAACAAAAGTTGTGTGCATATACATAATAAAATTATAATAAGGAAGGAAGATTTAAATAACTGCCTGGGAGTTTTGCAGGCAGTAGTAAATCTAAAAAAAAATTTAAAAAGGGAAGGGAAAGGGAAAGGGAAAGGGAAAGGGAAAGGGGAAAAAATGTGTCAAAAGTGTTGGGTAAAGGCTGAAAACCTTCCTCATGTATTAAGACTGTTGCTACATGGAAGTCATGAAGGGTTACAACATTTTGTTCTGGCAATGCCTTGGGTAGGTGCAGTGTCCAGCTTAAAACATTAAATAAAGGGCTTGATATGGAGGAGATTTGGGCTTGGTTGTGTCAGAAGTGATTTGGAACAAGCATTTTTGAAAGAATTGAGTTTTCCTGGGCCAGGCAAGAGAAAGCAGATTAAAAGTATATGTTTCTCTGTGGCTCTGATGACTGGGGAACTGAGAAGCTCACTGCAGAGACAATAATTAGCTCTCCATTATCCAGGACAGGTAGGGACACAGGTAACTGGCAGAGCAGAAGGATATGGATAATTACATGATAGGCACTCAATTGTGCAAGCCCTGCACAGACCTTATTTCATCAAACTTGTAAACTGGAGCAGTGGGAAGCACAGGGGAGAGATTCTCCAATTTTCCAGACTTCTGGCCTTGGGTGTTTCTTAATTAATTAGTATTATAATAATTTTAATTAGTATGATGGGAGAGGTTCTTTGTCTGAATTTCTTATTATCAGAGGACCTTTCTTAAAAATAAGCAGTACCCATATGAGCATGTTTGTACCACACTGCTCTTCTGCTGAGGGCATAATGGATTCAGCATGATATAAAGGAGTTTATGTCCCTAGTCTCCAAATATAGAAATTTTCTATTTTACTGTATGAAAAGAACAGCTACATGACAGACAGAGTCTATCAACAAAAAAATTTTTTCTGGTTAATTGTTAGGAAATTTAGCAGCAGTCCCAAGATAATTTTTGTCTAAATCTTAACAGAAACATTCTCAATAGTAAATTGTTCATTAACAATGAAGTTATATTAATGTGGTATGTTCCATCTCTGTGTCATAGAGGACATGTTATATTATTAGACTGCTTTGTAATATTAGATTGAATAGCTTCTCAAATTTAAAGTATCACCATCAGGAGGCTGAAACATCTGCTGTCAGCATTTTTATTGAACAGTCAATTTGTCAAGCAAACATGGAAATTTTTTCCTTCTTTTTCTTTTCTTGTGGTAGGGAAAACAGCCTATGACTGCACTGTTGATATTATTTAGTATGGTAGACAGTATTCCAGTGTGTGGAAGGGGAAGAACTAGATAGGGAAAGAGTGAGAGGGACAAAAACTGAGAACTCCAGAGAAGAAGAAGAATGAGGAATGATACAGAAGACTTCCAGCATATTCGTTGAAGGAGTTACTGAGGTTAATGAAGGAACATTGGAGGATCCCCACTTTTTGATTGAAATGAGGCTTCTCACTCCCAGCAGAAGCCTTCTTAGTCACAGTACACACATGACAGATCTGCTTCTTAATTTCTGTTTCATTTCTGAATCTTTCTTCTCTTCCCAGGTCATCATTTTTCCAAATATGTTGTGCCTTACAAATGCATACCTTCTAATTTTTTCTCTTTTTTTCATATTTTCTTCATTTCCCTAATCCAAATCTCCTTCACCATGCCCTACCAAGCACAAGGAATCTCAGGCTCTCCAATTTTAGGCACACATGAAAATGAATATTTGCTCTTTGACAACATTGGTGTGTATTTCTCCATACTGAGTTATCCCAGTCCTGTATAAAACATGACTAACAGGACAACAATGCTGGGACAATACTATATGCAACAACTCAGTTTTAATCACTTGGATGCTTTGATTTTGTTCATAACCTGCAAAGACACTAAATTTAACTCCCTCTGAATATGATTTCTTTACAGAAACAGTTACCCAGTGTGTCCTTCAAATCCAACCAAATTCTTCCACCTTAGTTCACTTCCAGATAACCAGAATTTCTTTGTTGTGAAAGTGTCATTTCCTGCCTCTTTTGCCCAAATTGCTGATGTCGGTGTCATTCCCATTTCCACTCGTCATAGTAGCTTTGAAGACCCAGACTGAAAATCGGATGTTTTCCTTTAAAAGAGACTACAAACAGAGATATGCACAAAAGTACAAAACTGAACTGGACTCATTTCTGAAACTGCAATTCGGTTGCCTAATGGAGTTTTCCACTTAAAAGAAAGATTCCCTTCAAAAATTGGGAGTTAGATGACAAGGTCTTGATAGATTTTTTTTTATTTTTATTTTTTTCCCAGACAGGTTCTCAAAGCAGAAACTGAAAATGAAGTTCTGGTGGTTAAGAGTTATTTGGCAAAACCCCCCCCCCCCCCCCCGAAAAGGTGGCATGTTGTTCAGAGGCTGCATTTCCTTGCCTGTATTCCAGGCTCTGCTCCACTCACTTCTCTAGGAAACAGTGTCAAGGAACATGAACTGCATAAAGCAGAACTTGGAAAAAATTTAAATAAGGATGGATTTAAAATTTAATCAAACTCTCTTAGTAATCACCCATTGCTGACAGATCTACAGCCAGTGAAAGGTCTGTTTTATCTTCCAGCTAATGCTGATTAGTCCTTTTTAAGCTCTTTCAAGCATTTTCATCAGCACCAAGCCCTGGGGCTTTCAGCCCGTGTCTTATTTGCCACTATAGATTAAAACATTGCTGAATATTAATTTGGTCCAGATTCATATATTCAGGCAGCCTCCATATTTAATTTAATTTATTATTTGTTCCAACAGTATGAATCATAGCCACTAAATTTTTAAGCACTATATTACTGACCCAAGTCTAATCTGATTGACCTTCAGAATCATAGAGACTCTCTTTTGGGGATAAATGCTAAACTAAAATTATTAAAAAGACCATTTCACTGTTACAAATTTTCAACTGGCCACTCTGCTCAGCACTGAACTTAGAGATGCAAGGTCTCCTAGTTCAGATAGCACTTGGTTTGGTTAATAAATATATTTTCAAATACAGATTTGTTGATTTGCCAGCTCTGGTGTATTTATTCTGCCCAGTATTGATGGAGAAATATTTCCTACATTTACTGAACCTTAAGAATGAGAGATCTGAGCAACCCAGGGGCTGATATGAACATCTCAAACATGGGATGTTTCTAAGTGTCAGTGCATGTGTTTCTAGATAGTTGATGAATTTAAACTTTGAAACATTCATTCTTGTTTATCAATATAGATGCTTAAAAGCTGAGGCAATTTATTCATTTAAACTCAAAAACTTAGCTGTGAAAAAAACTGTCTTTCAATTTTTCTTAGTTTCAAAGAAAAATAAAGTTAATGTATACCATGTACTCCTATTGAACACCTCTCCTGTGAAAAAAAAGGGTGAGAGAATTGCACTAATTCACCCTGAAAAAGAGAAGGTTGTGGGGAGACCTTATTGTGGCCTTTTTATATATAAAGAGTGCTGAAGAAGAAGGCAGAGACTTTTTACCAGGATCTGAGGTGACAGGACAAGGGGCAGTGGATTAAAACTGAAAGAGGGTACCTTTAGGTTGGACATAAGGAAGATATTTTCCATTATGAAGCACTGGAACAGGTTTTCCAGAGAAGTTGTGGATTACCTGGAAAATGTTCAAGGTCAGGTTGGATGAGGCTTTGAGTGATCTGACCTAGAGACAAATGCAGGAAGGGAGGGGGGGGTTGGAACGAATGATCTCTGAGCGTCCCTTCCAAAAAAACACCTTCTATTACTTTATGATTCTGTGATCCTAACCCTAGTGGCCCATGAAATTCACATTTCAAGTATCTACTGCATATTATTCAGTTATTTTTAAAGCATAACCCTTGCATTTATCCAGATTTAAGAAAATCAACATTTTCACAGTGAAGTTTGTTGTAAAACAGCAAAGAAATCAACATTATTATACGTGTTCCCAGAAGATCATTCTCTAATATTTAATGCTGTAACTATTTCAAAAACTCACATATTTTTAATATTCCTTCAGAAATATGAGTACCATATGCTAATTATTTCTGGGGAAAAGCTGTGAGCTCTTAGACAGTATATATATCCAGGAGGCATTTTGAAGATTTATAAAAAACCCCAATATCTAAATCTTTAGTTCTGTTGAAGCAAGAAACTTCAGACAATGGCATTTGGAGAGCTGGCAGGGTTTTCTGGATATGCTACTTTTGGCCAAGTGAATTTCTCTGTCCATGAGAAATTTGCTGGGTTGGACATGAATTTTACAGCAGCCATGCTGTAAATTTAAATTTTGAAGCAGAAATGCTTTATAGCAGACTTAGACTGATAATGCTGCCATTAGTTAATTTACACTTGTACAAGATTGTCAATTTTACACCGTAAATGAACCTCATTTTGTTTGTTCTTAACCAGATTGTAGCAGTTGGGGTCAAAAGCACTGCTTTGTAACCAGCTGCCAGCACAATTACCTAGCTTGTGGTGTTCTGAGCAGTGGAGTAACAGACAGCATGCACACCTGTAGTTCTGTGGAAGTGAAAAATCAGGTTTTAACAGGCTGTGGTTGCAAAGACATGAGTGACATAGCACTTCTTACCAAAAACGGGTGTTTTCCTTATCTCCTATTTTTCTTCCTGTTTAGAAAGCAAGGCTTTCAGGGAAGCTATGTCTTCCTGAACTAATATGCATGCTCTGTCTGCTCTGCAGAACATAACAGCACGTGGAATATTAGACAGAAAATGTTACAACAGTTTAGCAGTTTAGAAATATTTGCCTCACTTTTTAACATGTAATCAAAATGGCCAAAGCCACAGCTCATATCAAGTCTATGTGACTTAGCCAAGGAAAGGAAATCTGGTAAAACATGAAGACGTATTCATGAGGGCCCAAAAAATTTCAGTGCAGGGTTTCTAACAAACAGCTGGACCTCCAATTCTGAAAATTCTCCAAAAACTGAAAGACTGTCTTTGTTATTGGTCAGCTAAAAAAATACTCAATCATTCAAAAATACTCAGTCAGATCTTTTAGAATACTGGCTTTATAAAAAAGAAAGTAAGATATGCAATAGTGTGCTATTCCTTTTGCTAAAGTAAGCCTGCCCTCTAAATTCTTGATGGTGCAGCTACTCAGGCAGCTGTCTGCTCCCCTCCTCCTCTTCTAGTAAGGCTCCAGTTTCAAAACGGGGGTATCGAATCCCAGAGCTCCATTATCTCTCTTGCTGGATGGCAGAGGATCAAAGAAGCTGCACCTGACCCAGTGCTATGGGCTGTCATGTGTCCAGCTCCTCTTCCCTGGTTTCAGTCCTGCAGGATGAACCCTGAGGCTGCACTGCTCTGGTGTGTATTATTACTGGGAATACTTTTCCCCCTGATAGAATGGATAATTTGCCCAAACCTTAACCCACAGTTTCGACAATATAGTTTTCTACATGTTATTACCCATGCCCGCAACCATGCAAGAAAATAAAATTAAATATTAGCTACATTTGTTTCTGATCCTTTAAGTTACAGCTCTTAACCAAAGGCCAAACAGTTTTCCCTGGATTTCCATCAGCCTGAAGGTCTTAGCTCCAGGATTTCTCATTTGTTTCAGATCTCAGGCCCATTCTTAGCCCGCAGCTCTGAGAACCATGCTCAAGCACGACAGGACCACCTTAGGTTTCAGAAATCTCGAGGCCTTTACAGCAGTTTTATAGGATATCCATAGGTTAAAAACAAAGCAAAGTCTGTCAATGTGATGTGGATTAGCTTTAAACTGCCCATCCAGATAAATTGCTTTAATTACCTCTGATAATTGTGGCCTGAGAGACTTAAGTCCTTGTAATGATTCCTGCTGGCAATTCAGGAATTAGCAAGGGCTGTGGATTATTCCAAAGGAGGGGTTTGCTTGCCGTCCCTGTGTTTTAGAGGCTAAAGGATTAGACAGAATGTAGAAACCTTCCCTTGCCAACTTGTTTTATCATGAGATAACAACCCTGGTCACATATAAGCTACTTGAAGAGATGCAGCATTAATGTTATGGCCAAGAAGCCAAACATGTAGACAGCAAGTATTTCCTGCAATAAGAAACAGTAAGAAAAAAATGTAGGTAACATTCAGGAGAAATCTGGCTAGAGTACAGCAACTGAGACCAAAGAACAATCGGCTGCATTTTCTAAGTAACTAGCAAATACATATAATTTGGGCTGAATTATTAATAACCTGGAATATGAATCAGTGCCAAGGAGGGTTTTTATGAAACAAGAATCACTCTGTTACAAGAAGCTGCACCCTTTTTTTAAAAACAGCTCTTTGCAAGATTGAAAAGTTTGAGGTAGAAAAAAAAGTGGAAGCTGCCATTCTGCTAGAATAAGTGAGAGCATGTTCACCATCTATTTATTGCAATAAGGTAAAAGATAAAAGATCTCTATGTGCACATACACATTCATCTTACAATAATTGTTAACATTTCATTAGGGCACAGTTCCTTTGACTGCTGCAGAAATGGCATAACCATTAATCAAGCAGAGTTACCTGAAGCACTTTACATTAAGTGATTTGGTTTTTATAAAGTGAAATTATTTTTCTTTTTTATTTCCTTTTAAATCAACATAATTAGACAGTAATTATAAACCCCAAATTTTACATTATGAATTACAGTGTGTGGGTGTATGTATACTATTTTATAATAGATATATAATGCCTGAACATCCTTTGTGTAAACTAGACTGTATATTGCATATGGTCATCCTCTCAAAAAGTAAAGGAAAAGGTCTTTCAGGAGAACTTTGCAAAGAAAAAGCAAATCACCACTGGGTGCCACTGTTCTTCCTTCTAGCCTGTCTCATCTATCACTGCAGAATGATTTTAGCAGTGAAGGCCATGATCCAGAGCCCATTCAGACAGTGATAATGCCCATAAAGACTTCAGCAGGACGTGATGAGAATCTAAAAGAACTCAGCCCCTCGACAGAAATGTGCCTGTTGCATAAGGATTACAAAATATGGAAGCTGTTTGTGCAACAAAAACTCTCTGGAATTTTATTCCGCTGCTGTGCATGGGGTTTTGATGGCAGCAGCTTCCAGGAGATGAGTTAGTGAGCTGCTCCTGAATTCCTGAGAAGGCTAGGATAAATCTCTCCTGCTCATTTCAGCAGAATCATGGGCAGGCCCCACTCTTCAGGCATCCAGTTCTTCACATCCAGAGAGGTGCTCACTTCAGAGCAGTCATGAGGAGCTGCAATCCTGTTTTCCATCCCTTCTAAGCTGCATAATTTGCTGTGCAGTAGCACTAGCACCCCACTCAAGGAGGACTCACTGTGGCTGCAATTTAAGGATGCTGGCATTATTCTTCTCTTGGCTTCACTCTCCAATGGTAATATTGTTGATTTATGAAAGACTCAGAGTACTTAGATAAGCTATTTCCTGGCTCCGTGCCTTCCCTTTCTGTCTCTATAGAGCCCCAAGTTATGAAAGAGAAAGGGAGAGCACTGTCCCAAGCTTTTCAAAGTCAGGTTAATGCTAAATGCCTTTGGCATTTGAGAGATCTTTTCTGAATCCAGTATTATCAAATGGTACAACAAAGCTAGAAAGACAATGCTCAGAAGGACCTTAAGTAACCAAGGAATGTCAGGCCAGGCTTGTAAAGATTTTTATATGTCTGATAATCAAACAGCAGGAATTTTAAATGCTTGAAGGTCACTGGGAGGTAGATACATCCAGAGCTTCCTGGGCATTGGTGGGTTCAGCATTGGGGGCTCCTGTGTTTAAAGGAATTACCTATCACAAGCTAGATACATAAATATCCCTGACAAACACAGGAAGGAGTCTTCACTTTAGAATGGTATTCAGGAAAGCCAATAAACTGAGTGGAAGTTTACTTAAATTCATCTTTGGGAAATGCTGATAAAAGCTCTCAACCCACTGAAGCATAACTGTTTATATAAAGCAAGGTATTATTCTTTTAGAACAAGTGTTTTTATTGCTGAGCTATGTTTCAGCACCTAACTGCATTTGCTCTGATTTGTACGAAAGGCATATCAATTGAAAGAGATACTTTATGTATCCTCTGTCCTGTCTCGTTGAATCACAGAATTGTTAAGGTTAGAAAACATCTCGGAGATCAACGGGACCAGCCATTAACATAGCACTGCCGCATTCACCACTACCCCATGTCCTCAAGTGCCACATCTGTGGTTTTTGAACACTTCCAAGGATGGTGATTCCATCACTTCACCAGGCAGTTCCTTCCAATGTGTCACCACCTTTCAACTGAAGAAATTTATCCTGATATCCAATCTAAACCTGCCCTGGCCCAGCCTGAGGCCGTTCCCTCTGTTCCTGTTCCTGTTCCCTGGAGCACAGCCTGACCCCTCCCAGCTGTCCCATCCTGGCAGGAGCTGTGCAGAGCCACAAGGGCCCCCTGAGCCTCCTTTGTTCCAGGATG
>JAYDZK010000128.1:5812011-5824268 GCA_034509185.1 Euphonia xanthogaster | reverse complement strand
CGACGCTCTTCCGATCTGGCAAAAAGGTCAAAGTTTAAAGCAAAATAAGACAATCTTGTTATATCTTCTCCATGGCATTATACTAAACTTAAAACAGCTTAGCAGCTTCGTTGGAAGCTGCTTACCATCATTATTAGTAGAGAATTTGCAGGTACTGGAGAACATCCATTATTGTTTTGTAAGAAAGAATTTAAGATACTAATTATAAACCCTTCAAAAATTATGGCAAGAGAAATGGACAAAGTCTAAGAAAGATGTTGCAAAGTCAACTGGTTTTCAATGAAATACCAGCCCGATAATTTTCAACAGAAGGTGCATGGTCTTAAGCAAAACACTGATTAAAATACTTAATCAAGTAAGCCGAGATGACAAACAAGACCAGCTGTAGAGCAAAGATTGTACCATATCAGCTGTGCACACAGTATGGCTCAGCCTTGAGAAATGTCCACATGAGAAGTAGTAATTGACCACAAATTGTTGCTCAAAAAAAAATCTGATAAAAAAAATCTGCTTTACACCCTGTTGATAAAGCAGCATTTTTTAATTTGCAACATCTGAACATTTAAGAAAACTAACTTTCCCTTTCATGTAAAGTTGGTCTCCTTGAGCTTTTTCTCCTTTGTTCTTTTTTTGAAAGAATGCATTGGTTTTTGCTACAGTGTTTCTTATAAATATGTATAAGGCAAAAGTATGTTTTAATGAGTGACCATTAGCTGGTTTCCCAGGGTCTTGTGTGTAGACAGTAGATAAAAAAACCAAACATGACTAACTAATGGCACATAACTGTGCAGCCATGATCTAATGTTGCTTGTTTTCTTCTAAGTGGCATCAATCCTGCTTCCCCATGGGATGAATGTTTGCAGATGGATAGTCATGCATAAGAAGCCAAAAAGAAAACCTGAAAAAAAATCTTGATTCTTTGTTTATAGAAGAGATACTAAATTTCAAATGAAAGTGTACCAGGGGCTGAAAAACAACTGTATTTTAAGGATTGTGTTCTCAAGTGTGCTTGAAAGTGGAACAAATTTCTTTCCATTCTCTTTGAATGTTCTCTTTGCCCAGAGGTCCTGGTATTCTTTCACTTCTTATTGAACAAAACCAACCAAGGTACAAAGTTCTGCCTCTGCTCAGTATCTAAGCATTTTGGTTAAAGACTGCTATTTTCTATAGCCAAGGGCATGTGAGAATGCAGTGTTACTACCAATCATTTCTAGCAATCATTGACTTCCCAGTCTGCAAAACCTCTTATCTACTTACTGTCAAATTGGCTGTGGAACATATTTCAGCACAAGTCCAGAAGGGAGTGTAAAATTCTGTCCCTAGAGATACTGCAATTTCTCTCAGCCCTCTTTTTGCTGTACCTCCTTTTCTGAAATCCTCTCTAGCAGCCCAACGAGTACTTAAGAATTCTTCACAAACCCTTATCCCCTGTGTGTCTTCAATATTCTTCCCAAACAAGGATCAGTGTGAAACATTTTCAGTTGTATCCATTAATGTTTAATAACCAGCTACCCCTTTGGTGCTTACTGTACAAAAAAATATCAATATTTGGAGCTGTTAAAATTTGAAATATTTTTTCTTGACTGGGAAGCAGCAGCAATTTTATCTGAAAGCCCAAGTGGATTTTTGTGTGATGTAAGAGTGTCTTATCCTCTGCTTTATTTGAAGGCATCAAATTTGGTGGAGAGTCTACAAAAACATGAACCTTAAAACCTGAATGAAAATAAAATGAAACTTAATGGTGAAATCTTTCTTAATTTGGTATATATGAGATAAGCCAATCAGACAACTTTAGGGGAATAGTATTATCACTTGAAATCCTCAAGGCCTTCAATATTATGATTTTTTAATAGAGACAATTTTAGTTATGATCTCAATTTTTTTTAATAACTAATCCCAAAAGTTCCCTATTCAGGGAATAGGGGCATTCATTTTGTGTTCTTCTTTCAGCACTCAGAATTCCTTGAACAATGCCAATACAGTTTAAGAGTAATCATTGTTTCTCAGCTTTCTAATAAGATGCTACATCCTCTTGTGAATTTCTGATGGGTATTTTTACATTTTAATTATAATCTGAATTGTTAAAAAATCGCTTAGGTTTTCTTAAAGAACATAAGCCAACAGGAAAAGTAATTGACTGACTTTTCAAAACAAAGTATTTGTTATTCAGAATAGCAAATGACTTTGTAACAGAGTGTGGAGATTTTCTTCTGTTGGAGTGAAACTGGTACTAATCACCTTCCACCGAATACCTTCCATGAGTACTCTTTATTCTGGAAGTAAGACCAAAGTAATTCTTTACCATTTAAAGAGGATTGAGCAAAACTGTGGCCATGCTTGCACCTCAAGTGCAGAATTGCACAGGAAATGGGGACAAATAGAAGGATTTATAACTTGTTGATGGATTATGTTGTCAGTGTGGTTGTAGCTTCAGTATAAAAAAGTAATTAAAAACAATTAATAATGCTGCCCATAAATCTGTCAAAGGACCAGCAGCTGCACATAAATATTATTCTAGTTGTATAATCCTTTACAATATGATAAAGAAAATATGGGAAAGAGCCAATGTAAAGTTTTTCAGAAGTGCTTCATGATATTTTTCAGGTTGTTTTCCAGTAAGAGTTTACATGAGAAACTTGCTTTGTGCAGAATTTCTTTCACTCTCTATTTAGACTGAAAATATTGTCATGTAGTAGCTGTGTTTGCCTTGAGTGCAGAACAGAAAAAGCCATGTAAAGGAAGTTTCAAGTTCCCCTTTACTTACTCAAGGAATGAATTGGATTGAAACCACTCTGAGCTGTCAGTACATCACAGCCTTGAATCAACTGGAAAAGCAGCATGGTGCCAGCAGCATGGAGATGGATTTTCATTTAATTAGGTGCCTTGTTCTGGCAAGAGGAGACAGGCGAGTGTCTCAGCAGAGTGGCCTGTGTGCCTCCTGCCCATCGCCAGGGACATCCCAGAGTTCAGATGGTTCTCCTGTGGTTATGTGCCTGGGTGCAGAGAGGTGGAAGGCAGAGAGTGAAGCGGCGTTGCTGGCAAAAGAAGCTGTGGGAGACCCCTGTCTCCCCAGCGAGCCTGGCTAGAAGTCCAGCACACCGTCAGCAGGGGGGAGCTGGCTGGAAGTCTTCAACTCCCTGCGACCTCCTAAGGAAGCTGCCCGTAACTAAATCTGGCAACAGCCTCCTTGCTGATTGCGGGCGAGACACAGCCACGACCGGTAGGAGTGAAGAGAGCGGACCAAAGCTGCGGTATATTCCGGTTTTAATGACGAACGAAGGAACCAGCAGCAAAGGACACAGATCTGGGGCGTGCAACATATTATAAAGGGCAGGGGGGACAGGGGAGTGGTTAACAACTAAACCAATGACAGGGCAGGAGGGAATGGGGTGATACAGATTGACATAAGGTGGGAACCAATAATAATGGGTAAGAGGAGGGGCCCTGGTCCCTGAACCAATCACTCGGTGTCCTGAGTGGAAGTTTCTGGAGAAAAGGGAAGGAACACCGAGTGACGGACAGAGCACCAGGGAGGGATTTGAAGAAGGATACAAAAGTAGCAATTGGGGTAGGGGAGGAGAGAGGGTGACAGACATTCAGGGAGGAGGGTGGAGTGAACCAGGACCAACCATTACAACAATAGGGGGAAACAGAACATACCAATAGAAACAGAACATGCCAACACAACACAACAGCTTTTGTTGAGAATTGTTTAATGTATTGGCCAAAATTTGGGCTTGAATTTTAGCCATATGTTCTGCAGTGGTTAGTTTATTACAGAACTCAACTATTTGAGAAATGGTAGGTTCTGATTGGGAAGGCAGCACCCATAAAATCTTCTCACATTCTGAATTGCTGTTTGCAACACCCAATTGTTTAAGTAGTCTTTCCTTCACTGGATCATCAGTTTCTTGTTTTCTATGGCATCTTTGAGCTTGTCTAGAAAGTTCATGTAGATCTCAGCAGGCCCTTGTTGGATCAGGTCGCTGCGATCAGGTTAGAAGAATACAGTGAGCTTCTCCCATATTCTCAAACCACTTTACTTAATTCTTAGATTTCGCTGAATGCCAGAGTTTCCCAATATGAATTTTCCCTCCTGTTGTACTGGACTGGCATAACTTCCAATTTATTTGCTAGTTCTCAATCCCCTGTTTTCATTGCTTTTGTTTTAATTTTTTTCCCCAGGCTTCTTTTTCAGGTTCTAGCCGATGCCTGTCTTCCTCTGTTGAGGAGAAGATGAGGATTCGGAAGGATCACCTTTAACTACATACACAGTGGGGACCCTGGGAAGCATTCCATTCCCCAGGTTGGGGAGACACAAGAGGCTTCCTTCAGGGGCTGCTGGGACTCCACTGGCTCCTTCCCCTGCTCCTATGGTGCACTGAACAGGGACCTCTTCCAGGAAACATCTGCAATAGACCACTCTGAGAATTTGGGTTTTTTAACCCAGTGTGATGAGTTTGAAATTTTGGTTCTTTCCTCCTTTTACTCTTGGGTGTTGGGAAGAGACTTGGGTTGAGATGGAAACAACACTCAACCACTCACAAGAAGTTTGCCTTCACCTTAAGAAGTCCTTCCTTCAAGAAAATTTTTGTTTCTCAGAGAGGGAATTGAAGTGTTTTGTACACTGATTATTTAAGCACTTATATTTCGCAGAACTCAGTCCTAACTGATGAAGTTTTGGAAATAATTTGGGAAAAACTAGGAACTAGTAAAAAATTCCATAAATAATTCCATCCTTTACTTAATATGATGACAAAATATGTTCTGACTCTTGAGGAACATCTAAAAAATTACTAACCCCAGCTGAAAACCCCTTTTCCGTGTTCCCCTCTTCATGCCTCTGCACCCACTCCCCTATTGCAAGAAAAGACACTCCAGGTTTTCCTATCCTTACTCCTACTGACCAAGCTGGCTCTCACCACATGGCCACAGCTGTATTGACACAAGTGTAGAGTCAACTTCTAGCTAACCCCTTCCTGGACCACGCTGAGAGTGGACACCCCTTGCCTGGATTGGCCTAGGTGGTGTGTTGTAGTGTGTTTTCCTTATTTGGCATATTCACTGTTTAATTTGTGGTTTTGCAATTCCTCTGCATTGTCCTCCCCCTGTCTTTGGAGTGGCACAAGCCCTCCATTTTGTGTATTATGTTTCTAAAATGAGACTTACTTCCTCATTGTTATTCAGTTAAGTGTTGGTTTTTCTGTTTGTGACCTGCCCACTCCCTGCCGAGTTTCAACCCCCCCCCGCCGGCTGCCAACCCCTCCTGTCCCTACTCTTTTCCCCAGAACCTTCCTTACTCCTCCTTCCATTAAATGTCAATCCCTCCCTGAACCCACCCTTCCCTTTAGAAACTTCCCTGTCAGTTTTGTATCCTTCAAAACCGCACTAGCTCACTTATGCTGTTCTCCTCCCTTGAAATTCTTTATTGGTTTACATGTTGTATTCCCCACCTTGTGTTCCACTCGCAATTCTCCCAATTGGTTAAAGACTGTATCCTCCCCGAGACCTTCCCCATTTATGAGTGTCTGCCCTTGGATCAGGGTCCTGGGGCCCTGGACTTGGGAGTTTTACCATCAAATAAAGTTACCCCAGTTCCACCCCAGGACCCATGCTGCTGCCTTTTTGTTCCTGCGACGAACCTCCACTGGCAGCTGAGATTCTGCAGAGCTTGAAAGGGGGGTCTGTGGCACCCCTGTTATCACCTAGCTGAGACTTAGCACACCGCACCTGTGGTAAAAGCAGGTAAAGCAGGGCTATAAAGCAGGGCTGTAAAGCAGGGCTGCTACAAAGCCGCAGCTTTCACCTCTCTCAAGGTCTCTCTCCACTAATCCTTTTCCCCAGAGTTCCTTCTCAATAGCAGAGGGGTGGTCATTGGGAGGGAAAAAAACGTTTCCGTAAAGTAATCATGTTTTTCTAAGAAGTTAATAATTTCTATTGGGAGTTTCCAACAGGCACACACCCCCTACATTATCTTATACATAGTCTATCACAGCCAACCATTCTGCCACAGTTGACAGAGAACCAGACCCTGCTGAAGAAACGTTCTCCTGACCCAGTTTCCTGATAAACTGTACTAAGAAAACCCTGCATCCCTCCTGCCAGCTCTAAGATGCTCCAGAAAATCTGTTTGGACATTGGAGACTCAAGACTGTTTGCATTTTGAAAATCGTCTTATGGGCACTTTTGATTGTTTTTGTCATTTTGGGTTGATTCAGTTGATCCTTCAGAGAAGCTTTCTTAATAATATCGAAAGGGGGATTTGTGGGGACCCTGGGAGGCATTCCTTGGGTTGGGGAAACACAAGAGGCTTCCCTCAGGGGCTGTTGGGACCCCAATGGCTCCTTTCCCTGTTCCTATGTCCCTGAGCCACTCTGTCCAAATTCCCCAATAGGCCCTCATCTTTGTATTGCCCCGAGACCACGGGTCAGCCCCTATCTTTGGGGAGAGAGAAACCTGGGGTGTTCCCATGAGCGTGCTCTAGACCCTGAACATTTTACCGGCCAGCTGAATTAAACATCTGCGGTTACTGTGCAATTGCCCTTCCTGCTTCCTTGCCCTGGACTTTATTAGCAGCAATTACAGCTGCAACAACACACCCTCTTGTACCTGTGCTCTTGCCTCAGGCTAGGTCTTGAGGCAGGCCAAGGTGATGCAGGCACCCCCATTTTGTGGGTGGGCCCTTCCAGAACCCAGGTGGTTGTGGTTCCAGCCTCTGGAAAAGGGAATTGGCTATTAGACAAGTTCCTGGTACAGGCAGGAGGGGGAGTTTTCTTGGAGCGCTGGGTGTGTCCTGAGATGGAGTGGGCAGGACAGTAGGTGGGGCTTTGGGTGAGACTTCCCAATGACTCAGGGTATGGATGGAAGGTAAAATGATCTTCAACATGGCTGTCATTTTCAAAATGGCAGCCAGTGCTGTCACAGCTAGTGATGTTTGCAGTGGAGGTGGACGGCTTCCTATCAGTAAGGTCAGAAGGATAAGGGAAACACGAGGGAATGGGAAGAGATCTGAGATGGTCTGTGCAGTATCCTCTCAGACCCCAGGTGGAGGGACAGGTGATGACAGACACAGGGTGCTGGGGTCTCCAGCTAAGCTGCATAACTCTCCGGGCCATCCGTGGGCACAAGCTTTTGCCATCTCGGCCCCGTATGTCCTCGGAGTACATAGAAGGACAAAGCTTGAAGAGAAAGGGTTTGTTGGTGTCCCTGAGCTGATCAGAGTTAGGCTTTTGTTGCTCGTGTCTGTGGAAGCCTGTGTGAGCCTACCAGGGAAAGGGCAGCAGCAACACCCTGGAGAGATGCACCATAGGCTCCAGGCACTCCTCACAGCTCAGGGTGAGGAAGGAGACTTCCTCCATGCTGCTCAGCAGCACTTTGTTAATTTGTCCCAGTTCTGTCCTCCCCATTGGCCTGCTGGCCTTCCCTATCCCTTTTATCCTTATATGCTCATGTTTTAGGGATTCTCCCTTCCCTGTCTTCCCCCTGGTTTATGTCCCTGCCTATCCACCCTGGCATTCCCTATTGGTCTCTTCCCTGTGTACCGCCCCTGAGCCCTCAAACCACAGGATCCCTGCTGCTCTCCTCCACCCCCTCTTTCCCTGTATTTATACCCTGTGATGTGACTGGCAGGTGAATCTCCAGCTAGCCTTTTTCTGGACTGCTCTGAGATTGGCCACCCCTGACCTATACTGGTCCAGGTGGTGGTAGAGCAGGACTGCTTAATACCAAAGCAGCAAGGCTGCTCTCCACAGCACTGGCTGTTTCCGCACCGTGGATCAGGACAAAGAACAGGGAAGGACCTTTTGTATGGCTCCCCAATAAAGTTTATTCCTGGAAAGGATCAGGGATGAAAGGCACTGAACAAATGCAAACATCAACATATATATGGGGGAGGTCTTAGGGGCGGGTACAATCTTTAACCAATTGCAAGGCACCTGGGGAGGAGTGCAAAACAGGGAATACAATGTCTAGGGCAAAAGGGAATAACAAGGGAGGAGAACAGTTTGAGTAAATCAATGGAGTCTTCTCAGGGGATACACAAATGACAGGGTAAGTTCTGGAAACAAAGGTGGGGTCATCCTAATAGACAAGGGAGAAGGGCAGGGTTACAATGAGGGACATGGAAAGAGCTGGAACAGAGGGCAGGTTATTGGGAAGATGGACAAGGGAGGTGGGAAGATATAACTCAGGGACAAACCATCTGCATAGGGGCAACAGAACAAACCAGTACAAAGTTGTAAAGAAAAAACACACCACCATAACCCTGGACCCTCCTCTGTCATTGTCTCTGGCCCCTGGAGCCCTTCAGTGTTGGACCCTAATAAACACTCATTGGAATTCCATGCCTGGACCCTCCCGTGTATTCACTGTTGACTTGCTTCATCAGTGTCTCTGTGTGTGTGCTGACGCTCTCAGGGAAAGTTGTGTCCACCACCACTGCAAACCACAGCATTTGTCAAGTAACTTTTCTCTCATTTCTTTTTCCTTTTGGTCTCTCTTTATAATGTCAAATGTAATTTTGAAGATTAGAATCAATTTCTGGGTGGAGTGGTCTTGATTTGCTGCCGAATTATAAAGCTTTTTCCCTACCAGGTCCCAAAAGTCCAGTGAGTTTATCCTGGACTCAGCAAAATCAAAAAAAATTTCCGTGGATCCACTGATTTAATTCTTTAGTTCTTATTCTCAAATTTTTTGCCCTGGTTTGCCAGCTTTACCTTAAAATTTTGGTAGATGCTGCGATCTCAGCTACGGTTGACATTCTCACACCCATATTAAAAACTTAATTTAGAATGCCAACTGAGAGGAAATTAATGGGACGGATGTCCGCCCTTCTCTCATCTTCTCCTCGAAGGTTAAGTGATAAGGCAGCATCCTCCTTGCTCCTTATCTGGCAAAGGTCTCCCAGCCCTGTTGCCAGCACACATGAGAAGGGCAAGGTCCTATGACCCATTCCTGGAGGGAGGGCAGGTTCCCGAGGTCTCCTGAATGTCAGAGTTCCCTGTCTGGGTGCCAGATGTCGCAATCCAGTCCGGGCCCAGATAGCTTTGAACCAGTAGCAACTACATCGGGAATATGATTAGGCAACACTGGAGAGAGAGATACACGTCCAAACTAGTGGCTCAGGAACTGAGCACTAATAACTGGAAAAAAACAAAGTGGAAGGCGAACAAACTACATGGGAGCAAACCAGAAGAGACTAGCTGAAGCCTAAGGTCCAGGGTAAAGCAGGGGTACAGGTTAGGCTTTAGGGCAGAGTCAAGGCGGGATCTGAGAGAGGTCCAAGAGGAAAGGATATGAAAAACAATGCAGGGGTACATTGAGAGGTCCAAGAGGAAAGGATATGAAAAACAATGCAGGGGTACAATCCAGCGTAATGAGGTTAACTGGGAGCAAATCAGCTGAGGGAGAAGAGAGAACTTTCTAGCACAAATCTGCATATAACAACTAGGGGAATTCTGGGACTGGCTGTTGTGGTGCGGTCATTTATTTCGTTATTTCCTATGTTATACGATGTTTTATGTATGTATTCTGTTCTATGTATCCCCGTTGGTTTGTTCCCAGTTTCCCCCCATGTTATATTACAAAGTGGTTCGGCCTCCCCTGTTTCTCCTCCCCTGGGGTGATCAAGACATCCCTTGTCACTCCACTCTCTCTCCCGCTCCCTGCCCTATCCGCAACTGTATCCCCTTGTCACTCAGGTTTCCCCTCCCCCTGGCCCCTTGTCAGTCAGAGTCTCAGTCAGCCCTTCTTCCAGCAAGTTCTATCTGGGCTGAGACCTGATTGGCTTGGGAGCCAGGGTCCCTCCCAATCTCCTCCTCCCTCCGCTCCTTATTGGTTCCCTCCTCAATCTATCCTATAGTCTGGCCAATCTCCTTGTCTCATGCTCTCCCCTCCCATATCCTATGTAAGGCCTGCGCACCAGGTGATTGGTGCCAGACCTCTTTGGTATTTCCCCCCCCGCCAGACCTCTTTGGTATTTCCCCCGTGCCAGACCTCTTTGGCACTTCCCCCTACCTGACCTCCACGTTCGCTTTCCCTCCAATAAACCCTTCCCCCCCAAAGAGGTTTGGACGGCTCCTGCTTCTTCTTTACGATCTCGGCTGCCATCGCGTGGGAAGGCGCTTTCCTACAGTTCAGGCTTCGTCCTTTTAACCAAGGCGGATCGCTCCCGTGCCTCTGACGCCGGGAGATCCCAACCTTAGGCGGAGTTCCCGCAGCGTGCGGCCAGGGAACCCGCCCCCAGGACCTGCTGGACTGAGCCATCACATTCCACCATCCAGCTAGCCGGACTTTCAGGTGGCTAATGGCCTTTTTGACTCTCTGTGACTCTGAGGGGTTTTCCCATGACCTCCCAGCCATGGAAATTCCCAGCTGGAATCCCAAGAGATTCCCAGTTTGTCTTCTTCATCTTTGGATGAGTCAATCCCAATATCCCCTCATTCTTCCTCCAGTTTTCCACTCTCATTTTCTGCCTCTTTTCATCCACTAGTTCTTGTTAGTGACTGCTTTTTTCCAGTTGTTTCTGGACTTTTTGGTTTTTTTCCTGCAACCCTTCCATGGATCCTGGAGCAGCAGCCCAAGAAGCCCTTGCCTGCATGTTTGCCTGTTGTCTGAATAGGAAGTCTGTGCTGCACCTGAAGAATATCATTAAGAAGCAGCTGATTGATAGAAGAAATAGGTGTTAATTTCTTCTCAAACTACTAGATCTGAAAGAAACAATCAGATTCTGCGGCAGGGAGACCATTTCCCCTCTCTGTCCGCGGGGGGAAACCCTGGGCCAGTGCTGGCAGGATGCCAGAGGGGCCAAGAGTGAACCCCTGCCCACCAGCGCTACCCCTGAGCCCACCTTCCGCCCAGTCCCGGATGGTTATAATCCGCTCACCAGGGTCGAAGGAGGTGACTCCGTCCTGGATAGTTCCAGCCATTTTATTGAAGGGTCCGAGGATGAATAGGAAGGTGGAGAGGAGAGGTGGTGGCTAAGAGGAGCAGGGAGACAACTGTGGAGGAGGGCACTGAGGAGAGAGTCCTTCTGTTATGGGAAGGACCAGCGTATATAAGTGGATGAAGGTGGGAGGGATCACAACTCAAACGGACCAATGGGGGAAGGCACAGGAGGAGGGGCAAGGATGGGGTGACGGCAAATACTCCAATGGGAGAATGAGGGAGGTGTGGTTCCAAGGAAACAACCAATGAGAGATCGAAGCACAAGGAAAATTCTAGAAAGGGGTGGGTACAACTTGCACATTAGCATAACACATTAACATAACAGTCTGCAAAGAGCCATAACAGTCTGCATAACACAAGCACATAACAGTCCGCAAAGAACAGTCTGGAAATTGCTATGGCAACCAGTTTGACTTACACAGAGCTCTCCCATGCCATCCCAGTGTCAACCTTTCCATGCCCCTTACCCACAAGATTTTGGAAGAACAGGCGTGCACGTCTTCACAAACATCAACCCCCTTGTTGCAGGACCAAGTACAGTCGGGAACTTTACTTCAGAGGAAAATGTACAGGCTTAATAGATTTATGAACATTGACTTGTCTGCCCAGGGGGCACTTATAGCTAAATTTAATGGTTGTACAATGTATGGTGGGGAGCAGAATACATGTTAAAAAGAGAGTATGTAGTAGGTGGTTCGGGAAGGCTGTCCCTCCCTCGTCCCTCAGCAACATACAGCCAGCATTTTATGGTAAAAGGAGACTGCATCCTCCAGAAACTTTAGAGAGTATGGCAGGGCTATGGGCTGGTGAGATTTCAGCATGTTATAGCAAGTAACATTAGCTCTGGCAGGACTCCATCTGCTTTGTGAACATTGGTCTTACACAGCGTGAGTTTTGCACAAGATTAAAATACAGCCAGCCAAGGTTATAAACGGCTCGTCCCTGTGTGCGCAGAACAGAGGGGCCACACAGGGTTAATCAGCTGGGTGTCTGCTGATGCCCATCTCAGCGGGCGGCTGAAAGTGGAGGTTCAGTCTGCCCCAGGGCCGGAGGAGCAGCCAAGCGGGCTGGAAGGCGTGACCTCGGCCCTGCTGCCATTTTGTGCATGGTGCCCTCAGCCCTGGCTGCCATTTTGTGCATGGCGTACTCAGCTCTGGCTGCCATTTTGTGCATGGTGCCCTCAGCTCTGGCTGCCATTTTGTGCATGGTGCCCTCAGCCCTGGCTGCCATTTTGTGCATGGCACCATCAGCTCTGGCTGCCATTTTGTGCATGGTGCCCTCAGCTCTGGCTGCCATTTTGTGCATGGTGCCCT
>JAYDZK010000128.1:5646634-5662608 GCA_034509185.1 Euphonia xanthogaster | reverse complement strand
CTCTTCCGATCTGAAAAGACAAATGAAAATTTATACTAATTCTAGTTTTTTCAAATTTACCTACGGTATTTTTTTCCATTCTCCTTCAAACTGTCCCTGGAAAACTTGATAGATTCATTGATAAAGCTCTTGCTTTTCATGTCTGAAAGAGGATATAGGCCTAGCATGAGGTTCTGAAATAACTGAGCCTGATAACTCCACTTACGAACATCAGTCAAAGTACTTTTTGGGAGGTAGTCAGAGTTACTCAAACACAGAATTAGGCCACCTCACCAATGCTTTGCTACATTCTTCTTTGCTGGTTGGAAGAACAGAGAAGAGGCTGAAAAGAAACATACCTCTGCGTACACAAGGAAAACTATCATAGACAGGGACACTGAACTCCCTTTGAAACTAACTTGAACGTTAAGTGCATTTGAGAATTGGTGAGTTACACCCTATTCTTTGTATCTGACACTGATAAAATAGTAAGATCCAATTACATGTATCTCTCATCACTCAATGAGTGCAAAGATGCATTTTGAAGTGACATCTATGTTTCAGTGTCAGTTCATTGCTTTCTCCAAAATTGCTCTATGAGATACAATTCAGCAGTTGTGGGTTTTTCTCCCCATATTGTAAGTGCAATGGTTCACCTCCTACTAGATTTAAAAAAAAAAACCACCAAAAAGCACTCTTCCCTTACAGAAGGCAAAACAAAACTAAGCAAACAACAACTGTCCAAAAATTTAATCATCAAATCTCTAAAGATTCACAACCTAAATTATTCTCTGGTAATCACATTTTACTCAGTGTATTATATGTTCTAGAACAAAGTATGCTTTTTGAGTCTGGTTATGCAGACAAACCTTTACAAAACCCTTTCTTTCTGTTCATCAATATTATACAGTACTGTTTTAAAAATTCATTAACTATCTTCTTAGGAAAAAAAATACTCCCATCCATAAAGTCTAGCTACATATTCTAATTAAGCAGCACTAGAATAAAACTGGAAATGCCAGAAATTTTCATTTTAAGACAAAAATCTAAGCTTTCTCACTATATTATCACTTTGCTTATTTGCCTTAAAGCAAATTACATACAAGGTAATTAATCAAATAGTATAAACTGACAAGTGACTTTATCCCCTATTTAAATAACACATAGATTTTGTTGTATAAAGAATATGTAAGCAGTCAATAAAACACAAATATGCAGACATGAGTACATTAAGAATATTATTCAGAGCAGCTATAACAATGCGTTCCAAAGACTTCATACAAGTTTGCTATCGCAGCTGTATTTAATGCTGTGTGTTTCTCCAGTGACTGTAACACACAAGACAAACAAAATGCCAGTGACAAACAGTTACTGTATTAAGCAGCTGAGAATTTACCACTTTAAAACATGATTCCTTCTATTCCAAGTTCTGTAGTTTCAAATTACATTTGTTCCTCGAAACCCTTTGTTTCTAGTACAAATTTCTACAAAGACTAATCCAGTGAACAAAAAGAATCAATTCAATGACACATACTACAGCAAAAGACAAAATCAGAAAGATGCTGAACTTTACATTAAGATGTTTAAAGATGTACAAAGTTTGATTTTATATTTGAAGAGACTTCAGAGTGTGAGAGCCTTGAATTCTGCAGCTTCTGCTGGACATTTTCTCTGCAGGAATGTTCACTGACTAAATTATTAGTCTCTGATCCACAAAACAGCTGAAATGCCTTATTTAAAGTAGCCATGCTCAGTACATTAATGACCAGTGGCCTAAAGCCACTTTCTATTTTTTCAAGCAGTGCCCAAAGGGGACTGCAGTAACACCAAGTGATTAGACAGGTATACTGCAAAGATCATAGTTCCACAACTTCAATCAGTATTGAGCTTAATGCAATATGTTAGAAGTACCTCTTCAATAATTTCATGCATGAGGCCTCAGGACATTGATAGCTCAAAGCAATTTAGATATTATTTTCTTTATTATAATTTATATTGTTACTGTTAAAAAAAATAAAGCTCAAATGTAACAACTTACTGTTTGCATTTTCTTCAAAAGAAAGATATTACTTGTTTCAAATTCACTATTTAGTTTTCAGGTCTGCAAACATTTCTAAATGTAACTATTCTAAATGGATTTAAAAAAATAGAGTGAAGGGGAATATTTCCACGAGGTGCAGACTTTAAAAACCCACACTTATGAGTTATACTACAGCCATAGGAATTTTACAAAAGCAGTAAGAATACCAGCACCATCTCTAATCAGAGTTCTCAGAACATTTTTCCAAGTACTAAAATGCAATGTAACTCTATTCAGTTACATAGGACCAAATCTTGTCATCCTACAAGAACGTATCACTTGTGCTGACATGAATAGGAACTATACACACGTATATGAGGGCACCTGCATAAATGTTTATGATGTCAACTTCAAAAGCACAGAACTTCCACAGTACAGCTCTGAGAATGTTAACTAAGACTCCAGATTATAGTCTGGAAGAACAGTTTCAAGTCAGATTCTAATATTAGTATTTTCTTCTGAAAGCCTCAATCTTTCCAGTGCAAGAAGAGAGAATCTCTTCCCTTCCACAGTTAAAGAAATGTTTCTTATCATGCTCCCACTTCTGAGATTGCTCCTATCACTAATATTTTTCTCATAAACAGGAAAATTTTGCCAAGGTAAACAGAACATACAAATATATTACTAAGTAATCTAAGACTAAGAACCTGATCTTTAATACACTGCCCCCTTGACTTCACACTTTCCAGATTCATATGAGTCATTAATGAGATACTGTTAATCAAGCTGACCCAGGCTACTACACATACTTCAATGTATCATCCACCTTCACTAAACATCAGGTCTCCTGGGATGTGCAAAAGCTCTTGCTCAAGCTAAGAACTTAAGTTGAGACTCCTGTTTGTACTTGAACCTACCCATTGGTCAGTGATCACTCAGGCAACGTCTTAGGACAAAACTGTGCTCTCAAGCCAATCCCACACCTCCTTCAGACAACAATTACGCTTTCTGCAACTAAAACCATCAACCAAACCACCACAGCACCCCATAGCACCTCAAAGCTAATATATGCATTTAATACATGCATACCTATGGAGACACAGGTGTGGATGCCCTCTGGAACAAAGCTTTGACATGGAGATGCCCAAGCCTAGATCAGTCTCATTTATGTACTGTAAACAGAACAGTGTACATTTAGAAATGTCATTTTTAGCTACTTTGTGCCTGAAATGAATCATGAACATACTCTCAAAGACTGGAGGTGGTCTGTTTTCATTTTGAAATCAAGAGTAAATGCTATTCATCAAACTACTTAGATGTACAGGAACTTCACATTTTGAGTGCTTTTTTGATTCAAAGTGACATCTTTCGAGCAGGCTACCTTTGTTTTTTCCTCCCACATTTTTCCTCTCTATGCCCAACAGATACAGCATATTGAAACTTATGGTCAAGAGGCATATGGGGCAGAAGATAAATAAAGCAATTATGGTAAGGAAACTAACTTGAAAATCTAATACCCCCAGAGAATAGTCTGCTTTTAAAAGAGGCAATATTGCCATTGTATGGACTTCTACAGTTGTAGAATGTTTTCCCTGGGTCTGTGTACCAGCACAATTCTACTAGTGTAAAATATCCCTTTTACAGACAAATTCTAAGGAAATGACAAAATACACCATTCATAATTGATTTCAAATTCCCTTAAAATTTACAGTTATGTAAACAGAGATGTATGGCTGGAGGAGAGCTCTTCTTTAAGAGTAAAAATGGAAAACCACCCAACAAAACCAAAACAACAAAGACTGAAGCTCTTCAAAGAAAAAGAAAGGAAGGGTTAGCTCCCTCCTTGCTGTCGCTGGTTTTTTTAACTGTATAGTCTCAATCATCATTTGGAAGAGCTGCTTTTTACTCCATCTAATATTGAACTTGTAGCGTCTCGATTAAGTACAAGTTACCAACGTGTAATTTGGCAGGGTGAGAACTTGTAGTGTAAAAAGGCATTCAAAAATGTGTATCAAATGTGATTAAATCTGGATTGTTGAGATAAAACAAATAAATAAACGCCAAGTAAGAAATGAAGGTAGTCTGTTTTAAGAAAACAACTCACAAATACAGCGAAATACAGCTCTGGCTGTGGGTGAACATGTGTTTGAACGATTTTCTGCCACGTTTTCCTATATCTGCTTATCAAGATTTCAACCTTATAGACCTTCCTATCAAGCTAACATGACAATTAATAAGCAAACAAAAAACGGAGTTAAAACAGTAAAAGGCATAAGAGCTCCAAAACTATTACTGAAGCCTTCAGAAAGAAACACTATATTCTCTACCAAAGACTGCTATACAAAAATAATAGCACTCACCAAATATAGTCTGGATCTCATAAGGTATTAGCATGATGCCATACAGGAACAAACTGGAAACAAGTTTAGCTGATAATGATAGATTCTCCCATTTTTTCAGACACTCTGTTTCACAAGCATTTTAAACTTTTTTTCTTTTACCTCTTTTTTTTTTTTTTTAAAGTCAAATGATTCAGAGTCCACCTTAATGCAGAAGTTAAAAAAAAAAAGAAAATGCCATGGTAGGAAGCTGGTAAGAGTGATTTCTTTGAGAGATTAAGTAACAAACTGCATTTGCTTAATAAAAATGTATGCCAGATCTTTAATAAAGTGACAGATGTGTACTCTGAAATATAGCTTTACGACTGACCATCAAAAGAGAAACACAGAGTTGGCTAACACTTGCAACCAAGACATGCATTTGTGTCTGAAAAGAGAATATTGCACTAAGAGAAGAACCCTGAAAGCTTTCAACATTTCCTTCACTGACCTAAAAAAGTAACTAACCATTTTCTATAAGCAGTAGCAAACCTGGCTTGGTCCACATCCCTACAAGTTGATAATACTTTATCAACAAACCGGTATTCCATTTCTGGACCAAGAGAGTCCTGCACAGGAGCACGCTTCAGGCGTTTTGTTTCTTGGGTATAACCTTGTTTGCAGCTGGATTCATTCAAACCATCAACATCCATAGCTTGTGCCATGTGACCTGCTGCAGGACTGTGGTGGGAATTATTCAGACTTTCATCACTGTTGTCCACAGATGATACTGCTGTAGTCATGAGAGGAAATTGGTTGCTTAAGTGCTGCTGAAGGTAGAATACACACCTTCTTCAAAGGAAAAGAAAAGAAGGGAAAAAAAAAAGAAAGTCATGCACTGAAAATAACCTGCTGCTGAACTATTTAAATTCATTTGCCATCCCACCAGATTTCCATCACAGACACAAAATCTGCTGTCTCTGCACACACTGTACTAGAAAGGGCTCCATGTCACTTTGGCAAATCTCCTGTTACCTAGTCAGGAACGTGCACCCAAAGTAAACATTTTCTGCACCCAATCTTCTGTCAACATTTTGTTCATTTTTTGTTGTTTAAACATTTAAAGTGTGAAGAGGCTCATTACCAGCATCTTGCTTCTCTAGCACAAATTATAGGGACAAGTGGAGCTTACACCACATGATATTTAAGCCAAATAATAGCTCTGATTATGCTCTTGAACATTTTCCAAAGGTTTAATACATAGTAGCTTAAAAATCTTTTATTGAGTGGTACTTCCTAAATCCAGAACAATTTGTTTGGAAATATCATGTGACGAATCACCCACAAATCAGAAGGAACCAAGACCTCTTACCTATGACACCACAAGGTTTCATGGCCTGGGTAATTATCAATCAGTTCACTGCAGAGTTCCATCTCTTCGTCTAAACAGCTGGGGAGATCCACGCTTTGCTCCTCTGCACAGGCAGCTTCTGTCCCTGCACTCTCTTCCTCCTTCTGAAGGCTAGGGTTTTGTTCATTTACCACTTGCTTTTGTCCTGGTATGTTTTTGTCAGTCACCGTTCTGCGTATCAAGGAATTGAGCAAAAACTGGCGGTAATGAAATCCACTATGGTCCGAGACATGCATGGATACCCAATATTTAGTGGATGAAAGTTCATCGAGGAGAACCTGAAACAAAATGCAGGCACAGTTATCAACCAGTATAATGGAGGAACTTAATACTGCTGTTTCTGCATAAAGGTAATCTCTTCTTTGGGGATTTCAGCCACTGTGGTAATGGCTTAAGAAAACACAGAAAAAAGAACTATCATTGAGCCTTTTCTACTATGTGCTGAAAAGCATCTTGGCATCCCTGTAGAAAACAAACTAATACTTCTTCCAAACTATGAAAAAGTTTTTCAGAAACCTACCCACCACAAGCTGAGTGGGAAAAAATCCCAAACCTCTCTGATACGAAATAAGCAGCGATTCAAGAATCCCAAAATGGTTTGCACAAACAACACTGCTATTAGCTTTAAGAATTTTACTTTTTACCCAGTAGATTGTGGGTGTCAGAAGGTAGGTGAGTTGCTTAAAAGGAAAAAAACCCAAACTTAATTTGTACCTTGATTTTCCATAAGAGAATATCAACCATAACATTATGTTTAAAGTCCTAGAGCTGGTGAAATATAAAAGTACTTGTCCATAATCAGGTTGCTTGATTTTACTACTGAAGAACCCTTAGAAATGCTTTCACAACAACTCTGCCAAATACTTAAATTGCCAACTGTAGCTCTGTTTTTAACACTTCTGGCTCCTGTGAATTGTCTCTTAATTCTGAGTGCTTTTAAAATTCAAAATTTATTTCTGGAGAGAAACGCAAGTTTGGCTCCCAGACAAAGCATTCACTATGCTTTGCTTTCTCTGTTAGAGCCACTGGTTTGTTTTTTTCCACAGGCCTTAACTCTTTCCTCATACTGCTTCTCCTCCAGAGCTTAACCTATCCAAAGAGATTAAAACTACCCTTTTCGTTTGCTTCTAAAGACTTTTGGAAGTAATCTTAATAGTCTTATGGTATACTCTTGCTTTTAACCTCTTCTCCTAAGCTACCTACATGACTTAACAGGACCAGCTGATGCAAAACAACTTTCATAGGTAGAAGTCCTTCTTTTAGATATTGCAGCACAAAAGCCACAGCCTCCCACAAAGAAAACCATAGAAACACACAAGGCTAGCTATATAGCTTTTTTGGGGGCATCTGTTCTAGAAGAAATTGAAGCAAACACAATGCAAACACAGCGTCTTCTACCGTAGATAATCATCATGTTTTTCTACATCTTGCCAAAAGATACCAGCATCACCTTCCTTTTAGAGATCAGCAAACTGAAGTGCAGTATTAAGAAACAGTCCACACACAGGACTCTCAAGGGGGCTAAAACTCCATGTCCAGATCTGCACTTTAAACCATAAGATCAGCTTTTCCTTTCTTCATAGAATTGAGCTTAGTATTTTAAACTTTTGAACTTCAAAATTTTTAAGTCTATTAAGAGCAACATAAGGCTCAGAAAAATCAGATCAGCCTTTATTCAACTGTAATTGATACTATACACATTTATGCTCAATTAAGACCTTGGAAGAATCCAATTAATTTATATGAAATATTTATAAGCTACAAATTTACAGGTGAACATCTTAATTATGCATTTTAATTCCCTGTACAAAGGGAACAAAATTATTTCCAGCATTACTCCTTACCTGAAGCAGAACACCTCTTTTAAAAAAGCAACACAGAAGATTGCTATGAAAACATCTTCAGATCTACAAAAAACAGCCTCCTACCTAGGAACCTCAGAATACCAGTGGAAAATGCTTCTAACAACTGGAGGTAAAAGAAAAAGCCAGCTAATGCCTGAATTCCAAGAGGTTTTTAGAAAGCCAGCTTTCTCCATTTCCATCTCTATCAGTACAAGCCCTTTGCCACTGTTCTGTGAAGAACGATGAAACTATATGAAAATTCCTCCCTTCCCACTCTTGACAACCTCTTTTCTACCTCTGGTGGTGAGATGACTACATGGAACTGGCAGCCTCTCCCAGAACAGGACGTGTGCTCAGTGACCTTCATCTCAACCTCTGGGTCTGCACTCCATCTTACACCCTCCCTGACCATGTGCTTGCTTGTTTTAGAGTGCTTTTCCAACTGTAAACTGCAGATCTGAACTTCCTGCCTGGTCTGGGACAATGGGGAAATGCAAAGGAACTGGGGAAAACAAACTTTTAAGGATAACCAAATAAATATAGCACTCACATAAACTAGCACTTTTGAAGACCGTGTCATCTAAGAAAAAGCTAAGGCATTACTGGGGATGGCTACAAGAAAAACTACTTTGTCTCGTGAACATGTTGTCTTCTGGGCATCACACAAGAGAAGTGCTGCCTCATGACAATTACCCCACTACTTGTTAGCTTGCTTGTTTATTGTAGGGTCTGATCAATCTCCATCCTTTAATTATGAAATTAAGTATTCCAATCTAAAGAAAACAAAAAAGTTTGTCAATCCTTGCTGAACTACACTCTATTTTTCTATCTGCATGATTTCACTGAAGCAACATGGTGTGTATGAATTTTAAGACTATACCCCTACCACTCTCCTACCCCAGTTCCCTAATTATGCACCCAACTTTTAGTAGGTATCTAGAGCCCATGATCTAACCCCACTAACTAGCTGTACAGTCATGTGAGAAAGCTGAAATTGGGCTTTGCATGGCAAGTACTCTGATACCAGCATTATTAGATTAGTTTCAAACAATCTATTCTTGACAAATTCTTGATTTATGTTAATGAACACTCCTTAAACACTATGTAAACTTGCTAATGCCATTCAAATTCTGCAGCTAGAACAAACTGAAATTTCTATATTGAAAGAAGATAATGTTTTCCACTGTCTAGTGTAAGAAAGAAGAAACATCTATATCCTTTGAGTAAATTTTCCTACTGGGCCAAAACTTTCTTCTCTAGCATTTTAAATCTTTTTCCCAGAGCTTGAGCTGAGATTCAGTCTGCACTAGCATTAGGACTGTCAAACCAAAGGGAAAAGAATAACCAAAATCCTATTACACAGAATACCTCTTGAAATCCAAAGGACGTCAACAGCTTTGTTAATGATAAACTTGTTTTGAGAAGTCATATTTAAATGATAATTCAATGTATAATTTATGTTTCTGGGCCTCTGCTCCCTTGCACACTCCAAACTACAGGCAAAGTTTGTATTACAGCAGAAACACAGCCCTAAATAATACAGGGCTTTTTTGCAACTTTGCAAGAACTAAATGGCCGTAGAATCAGCGACTGTTTTATCTGTCAATTTTTCAGCATGATTCCAGTCTTGCATCTTGTTGAAATTTATCATGCTTTTCAGATATTCAAACACAGAAACTGCTGAAGGTGTTACATGAGACATCAAGCAAGTAAAAAATCTCTAAAGAATTGGAAAGCCAAGGCAAAGCTGGACAGGACTTGGCTAGAGGTGCAAAAAATAACAAGAAGGGACTGTGTAAGTACACAGGTCACAAAAAACGACCAAGGAGAGTGTATGCTCTCTAATAAACAAGAATTGGTGGCAACTGACATGGAAAAGGATGAAGTACTGAGTTCGTTGTCTCAGTCTTCACTGGCACTCCCTCCCACTTCCCTCTAGTCCCTGATCCTCTAGACTCTTGTGTGGGGAAGCCACCTCCCTCCCACTCTAAGCAAAGAGCAGGTTCAGAACCACTTGAGGAAGCTGAACAGCCACAGTCTCTGGCATCTGAAGATGCACATTACAGAATTCTGAGACAACTGTGATAATTTCACTTGATACTCTTCATTCATGTTATACAATCTGCTTTGCAAACCAGTATTTGGGTTTTTTGAGAAGAAAATTTAAAAATTTATTCACTATTGCATTATACCTTGACAGTGAGCTTTGCCAAATGCTGCAAAACCCAGATGCGATGGGACCAGGCATTGTAGTTGCTTGGATATCTCCCAGCAGCTTCAGAGCAGACATTCATTTCCTCCTGCACTAGTCGGTGAATCCTCTCCACAGGTGCTGCTCCCAAGTTTCCTTTAGTTGCAAGACTGGGCAAGGAGTTTTCCTGAATTAGCTGTTGCAGCACCCATCGTCTGGTTAAATGATTTAAAGCGTTAATGGTGAGAGAGCAGTTTTAAGAGAAAAAGATGGTTTTTCACGTGCATAAATCAAACCTTTCCAATACCTCTAGTCTCTGAATATACTGTAGCTAGGCAATGAGCGAGTAGTAAACAACCACCTGAACGCTTGCCATGCTATAAACTATGACATGATAATCACACTCCCACCCCCAACACAGCTGCATCAGTTTGCTCACTCTAACTGATCATGGCTACTTACAGCATTTTAAAGTAAAACAGAAGGAAACAGCAAATTTGTGAAAGAGTGCAAACAGTGTGTGCATGAAATTTCTAACGCTCTCCTCTTTCAAAGTCTTGCACAGAACTAAAAATGAAGTAGCCAAACCAAGACAGAAAGAAGTGATTTAATTAAAAATAAATTCTGCTTAGTATCTTTTACATCTGACAGTACCGCACACCGCAATTCAAATTTCTGTACACCACCAGCAGTTGCAAAGCCCAAAAGGCTTATGGTTTCAAGGGCTATAGGTATAAACAAAACAAATGTTTCTGCTGATGATTACACATATTTGATTTCACGTGTCTGAGATAAACATGGATTCCTAGATGTTCTGGTTTTTTTTATTTTACTTTGGACAAAATTTTAGTAGCATTTTTAGAGGCAACCTCAATGCTGCATCCGCAGCCCCAACACAAAAGGGTTTTACAAAAACAGATTATAGATGTGTAAATTTTCACAGAACAGCCCACATCAATGGAATTGCTATGGTCCACTGTGGAATGCTCTGGAGAGACTGGCATCCTCTGATGTGCAACATGGAAGTTATCCTGTTTTGTACTGGCTCACATTGGTTCCAAAACCAATTAATTGCCACTTTCAAAGGTGTCAAAATTTCTTTTAACTCCAAGCTAAAAGGAATCAATAAACAAAATAAAAGTAATGAATCAACTTTTTTGAAAGAGAGAATTCTATTTTGCAAGCCATGTGTAGAATTATATACCTACATATTTATATATATGCAGATAAAAAATAGGTAAGCTAACCATGTATTAAAAAAAAAATTGTTAACTCATCTGCATTTTCTCTCATTTGAAGACATTCACAATATGCTTGATCACTGGTGGGTTTTATCTAAATTGTATCATTTTCACTTGGTTATCAAAAAAGAACAAAGTATTGGAAGAAAATATTGAAGACAGTTTATAAGAATGCAATTTTAAACTGACTGTGTTACTCAGCAGAAAGTTACAAGTAGTGTATTAACACTTTCTTCCTACACACCATTCGTTCTAAATAAAGATGTACAGCTAAGCAAACCATGCTCTAACTGTTGTATAAGAGTATTTTATGAAACGTGGTAACTTTGAAGAGTTAATTTTTAATTTTTAGAAATATTGTTGATCCACACATCACCTTTTGCATTTTTTTTATTTCAGTCCACAGCTATGCAAAAAATTGAAAATTCAAAAATAGTCTGGGCAAAAAAACCTCAATGAGTATGTCACTCTTAACAAAATATATGTATTATTTCCTTAACATCAACATCTGAGTAAAACCATAAAGACAAAATATTTCAACTCTGTAATTATTTCAGTTTCTTAAAACAAGCAGGCTTTGTAAGCCAAGGAAATCTGAAAAAGTACACATGCAGGAGAGAGTGAAAAAATACAGACTTTATGGTCTCTGTGGCTACAGCATCAAAAAACCCATAAAATTAAATTAGAGCTACTTTCTAGACAGTGCAACCACAACCTCAGAAGATTTAAAATATATTTCTAGAACCTGTTGAATATCATGGTCTTATTTGGTCTTTTTCCATTTCCTGCATTAATTTTACTCCTGTTAATTTGGAGTCACTTTCACTTTTGCATGTTACTATTGCTCTTACAGTTCCTGGAATGACAACAAACAAATGAAGGACTGTTAAGGGACAACTGCACAATCAATAGTATACTGACTGTATATGCACAAGATATATCTGAACCCCCAAAATATAAAGCAGGAGGTCATCTGACAAAATGAATGTCAGGTATTTGACATCTTCAGTGAGTGTATTTCCCATGCAAAAGAAAAAAACAATTTGGTTGTGTTTTACTGAATTTTATTCATAGCCCCATTATAGGCTTTTGCATCATCTGTCTGAGATTTAATACCATGGGGGAATAGGAAACCCAAAATTAATCATATTGCTGATGCAGAGAAGTATTTTAGCAAATCTTATTTTCTAACATGTATCAATCATGGCCAGCATATCCAAATCCAAGCCAAACACTTGTGCAATCATCCTAAAATACACCTTTTCTGATGGACGCAAGAAAGAGAAAGAAAAACAAATTATGACACTATCAAATTACTCCTAATTTACATTTGCATGGAAATTATAGTCAAAACTTTTTATTATTTCTAAAACGTAAATAAATATAAAGAACCTAACATTCTGACTTATTTGATAAAAACATATTGATTATCATTATGATATGGATGGCACCAGGTTCAGAAGTATTAAAACACAAAAAACCTCCTATTTTTCTGGTGTTAGCTACCATGTAGAAAAGGTAAACTATGACAAACTGCAAGATTCTTTCCCATTATAACTACATATTTTTGTTTCAAAGCCATTAAGCAGCACATGTCAGTAGCATGAGGATGATGAAAAGAAGCTGAATACCAAAATTAAAAATCGATGCTGCAGAAATTCATTGTTGTTGCTGTATCAATGAAACACCTTGGAAAATTCCAGGCATTGATTACTAGGTTTACTTTTAGACTTTCAAGTTTATGCATGCACTGACAAATAGAGTTTACCAACAACTTCCACTCCCAAAAATTCTCATGTAGTCAGTAAGTTTTATGTTCTTTATAGAGTATGAAGTCTCTAATGCAGTATCAATTTATAGCTGCCTCAATGCAGGACATGTTAAAAACAAACATTGCAAACTGCTTCCTAATGTAATACATTTAATTCTCTTTCAGGCTACCTATAAAAGACTGACATAGCTTTTTAATTGGAGCAATGGATCTGTGCTTCACTTCGCTCTGATACAGGCATTTTATGGTCAGTCAGGACTGAGATGGTTAGCTTTGTGAACTTGAGTAACTCTGGAGTTAAGTTTTCCAAACATGTGATCTGTTATTTTAATATCCAGTAGACATGACCGAATGATTTAGTTTAAGTTATAAATTATAAAAATAAATTCATCAAACCAAAAAGACCAGTACTGAAATGGAAAAGAACCCAGCTTTATTTACAAAGGTTGGCTTTAACAGAATCTTCACTTTCTGAAATGTAGACAAACAATACAGTAGTAAATCTGAGGGAAAGGAGAAACCTACAGCACTCAAATAGTTACAGTTGATGGAATCAACTGTATCAACTGAGAATTTTCAGATTGAGGATTTTAGGTGCTGCAAGACATGATAAATCTCTAAGGAAATTTATCCCCCTCCAAAGTTTACTTAAAAAGTGTGCAGCAGAAAAGGTACATAGGATTTCAATTCTAAGTGCAGAATATAGAGAGGTAGCTTCAAAAGCCAAAGCACAGTATCCTGCAATGACTGGTTCAAAGATTCTGATATATTTCTAGTTGTCCTCCTGCATCTTTAACTCTCTTTAACCCAATAACAGGAAATAAAAGAAAACCCTAGTAAAATTGTCTCAGGAGTCAATAGAAGGCAAAGGAAACCAACCTATGAATCCATGTTTCTGGACTTTTTGGAAACTTGGTTAACGCCAGTTTTCCAAGATGCAAATCTTTAAGCGGATTTAAAGTGCCAGACAGTATTAATTCTTTCCTACAAAAGATAAAATAAATCTGTGTGAATAAAAGTAGTAACCTGAAAACAGAATACAAATCCCAATAACAAATTGCATGGCATTCCCTTTGTATCATAACAGACCTTCACTGTCAAACTACCAGAGTTTAAAAATCCTTTAGTGCATTAATCCATTCTACCATACATACATATATACTATATGTGCACAAAGAACTTAATTTGAACACATACAACCTGTTAGCTCTCAAACCTACCCAGAAATTACTGAGTCAACTGCCTGTAGGGTTACATACATGAACAAACATCCCTTCTTGAAATTAAGCCCTTAGATCATGTGTACATCTGGAAATACTCTTACACATAGCACTCCTCCTCCACACTTTAAGTTTCTAAATACTGTTCAAGATACAGTGTCAAGGTTCCCTAAATTTATAAGAAAAAGGAAAATATTCTCTGTGTAGAATGCTTACAAACTTAACAAAAAGGATGCAATTGCTCTGTTTACTTAAACGTAAAACCTTTGGTTAAAAAAACCTGAAAATTTGCCCTGACAAAACTTAATGTTCATCCAACACAACTCTTACAAGAATACCTCCCACAGACAGAGCAAAATGAAAATCTGTACTTGATCTTCTCACTTTCTTTGCACAGAATTCCCTACCCCTCAGTCTCTTCTTTCTAGCTTTATAACTCTTACTGCCTGTCCTGAGCATGTTTGTAGACAACACCCACCACTGGTTACTCCAAGGCCATAAGTCTTCATACCCTATTCTCCAATCTAGTAGGTTGCAGCTTTGAAGTAAAAATATAGCAAGTTCCAAAGTTACAATCTGCAGAAAGAAAAGACACATTTCCCAGAACCTGCAGAAGTCACAACTAAAAACTGATAGTGCAAGAAGCAGAAGCAATTTTGGCATGGGTTTGGGTTTTGGTTTTTCTAATAATTCCTAATTCATCATAATGATAGGCATGGCACTAGTAAATGAGGAGCAGATGATCAACTCTCTGACCAAAAGACCTCAGTGGGAGGGGAGGAAATATATTCTGGAAATATCTGCTATCAAATAAGAAGGCAAAACTCCTCTGCAGTCTGAAGCAGAAAACACTATGTTGTCCTGAAGTTATGGCTCAAGTCTCACAAACAAATTGACATATCTCCTCCTTTCTGTGAGTACGTATTTTCTGTCTGAGTTGGTACTTTTTAGTAGGAAACTGACTCTATCTGGTACTTTGGCTTTGTGTTGCTGTAATTGAAACTTAAAACCGGAGTCAGAAGCTAATGGTTGCAACGCTAACAGTGAGCAAATATTTAAAATAGAAGCAGAGTAAGGAATGTATAAATCCTTATGGAAGTTTTGCTTCTGATAGATACTGGGGAACTTGCTTTTATCTCAACCAAGTTCCAGCATGCTTTAGATTGGATGCTTTCAGACGGTTTCTAATGGGTAGTTCAGATATACCAACCAGAACTGGCAGACTGACCAGACCATTCTGCTCCAATGCACTCATATTTGGAAAGCAGACAAAATAAACATTCAGTTGTTCCACCAGGAGCACGTGGAACAACTGCCTCATTATTGCAACACAGAAGTGACATTTTGCTTAAAACTACTTACCACACAGACCCAATGAAAATACAGCTTAGATCAGTCTGATACTTAAAACAAATGCATGTACATATTTAACAAAGATTTAGATTACCAGGCCACCTACCTTCCAAAACCTAAACTTTCAGTGAAGAAAGTGTCCTTTCTATACTAAAACATTCACTCTAAGTAAACAGCCTCACACTTAAACACTTTTAAAACTTCCTCTTTTGCAAAGTTGAGGAGCAGTACAGACAAGATCCACCTTCACTGCTGTAGTAGAAAAGCTGTTTTTAGCTGTAATGATTTTCAAATGAGAGATTCTCTCATTCACAAAGGACTACAAGAACTAGTATGACTGAAGTACCATACACTCACACATAAACATCTACTAAGCTCTTTCAGCTAACATCTAACTTGGGATATATAATTTCTAGCTTACTTTCTTGCCATGTGGATCATAGATAATGTTTCAGCCTTAAGGATTATAGCTCCCATAAAAGATAATCTGGAATAATTTTTATTTGCCTTATGCTAACACCTTTGAAGTCATTTATATCTGAAAGCAAAATGTGACTTTTCAGATCATCTTGTTACCTAACGTCTTTTCATCAATTGTACATGCCAGGAAGTATAACAGGAAGAAC
>JAYDZK010000128.1:5574928-5588208 GCA_034509185.1 Euphonia xanthogaster | reverse complement strand
CTTTCTGAGACGTTTTGTCTCCAGCCACTGTGCAAGAGCAAGGCAAGCAAAGCTATAATTGCTTGACTGATTAAACTTACCAAATAGGGCCAAATCTTCTGTGGTTACGAAAATATCCTTTAAAAATTGGAGAGATTTTCCTTTAATGTTTGAGTTTTTACTGTCTTAATAATACTTTTTTGTTGTTATGCTGCAGAAGGCCAGATAAAAGGCCACAGTCATCCATGTAATTTTATATAATGCTTTGATTGCTTAGAATGCTTTATATCATTTGAAGAATTTTATTGCTCCCATTGAAAAGAGTAAGCCTCTTTTGCCCAATCCTTCACTGTGTCTCTAGACAGCGAGAGATTAATGTGTGATTATTGCAGTCCTTCTTGACATCATAATCAAGACAAAGATTCCTACCATTTTACATAACAGTATAGTGGTCTTTGATTAACAGTGTGTTCTACACTATATGGCTGTTTCTTTCCTCCAACACATTTTCCTTTGCCAAATGTGGCTCAAGATCAGTATTTGAGACTACTCTACAAGTGTGAGTAATTGTGTTGGTGTACTTTGAATGCTGTTTTAAATAGATATATTTTCTGATAAAGTATGAGCTACATGTTACTAGTGCTTCTCTCTGCTCTGAAAACCTTGTAAGTCTAGTATGAAAATAACCATGAATCATGGTAATTAGATTTCCATTTGAAACTTTAGCCAAAGTCTTTTAGGAAACAGAGTCTTCACAGTTTTCAATTAGCAAACTGTTAAAATGTTTTAAGATGCGCTCTTGTGACTTGTGCCAAGTTTCTTCAAATTTCCTGGCCCACAAACTATTTGATATTAAAAATGCATAAAGAGCTACAGTAATGGAAGGGCAGTTTACAGCTGTGGTATACAAAACCATAGTGAAATATGAAGCTATTGAAGGAAGTAATTATCCATTTTTCAGATGATCTTATTTTTTGAATGTTACATCACTAACAATTGATCAATACTGTGAGACTGTTGCCTTGTCTGTCCCTCATGCTTCAGAAAGTTTGGAGGAGGCTTCTGCGTGACAGTGAAGTCTAGGGAAATGCTAATGCATTTGTGGCAAAATGTTACGCCTGGAGGGTAAGGAAGCCAGACAATTATACCTGATCATACCTGTGAATAAGCAGATTTCCCTGTTTTCTAGTAATAGCATTAAGGATAATGTTCTAAGGCACTAGGCAAAATTTAGATTTACTCTGTAAACGCTTCTCTTTCCTAAAATTTTTAAATGCTCCAAAAAGCACTTTCCCCTTGCAGTAGAAATCCTCAGTGGATACATAAGATGGGGAACCTTAATTGTCCAGTGAACTTACTAATTCATCTGTAGATCTGACAATGAAAATGTGACTCCCTTCACCAGCCTCTTTCACATTTGCTAAACAGTGTTTATTCCAGCCTGGAACATGGTTTCACGCTTTTCAGAAATTACCGTGGACACAACTTGAGAAGGCCCATGAAAAAGGCTGGAGTCAGCAGGTGGGATGAGTGCTTTCTCTGGCTTAGAGAACTGTGGAATGCAGTGAACGCCACTTTAAGGTCTGTCTGTTCATTCCAGGGTTAGATGATAAGGTTGGTGCCTGGCTATAAGAATCCAACCAGGCTCATGGAGTTATAGGTACCTGTAAGGCAGAGTCGCTTCTGACTTAAAATCTTTATGGATACTGCAAGACTTGTGAGCACTGGGGGTTCTTTTTGGAAAATATTTCATGTTTTCTATATTGTGGCCTAGTTAGAAACTGCTCAGCAGAAGAGGCCCTGGAGGCTTTGGTAGATACGAGGTTGGGCACAAGCCAGTAGTGTGTCCTTGTGGCAAGGGCAGCTCATGGTGTCCTGGGCTGCATTAGCAGTGTTGCCAGCAGCTCAAGAGTGACCCTTCCTCTCTGTTGAGCACTGCTGAAGCCCTGTCTGGAGTTCTACCCAGTTCTGGCCTTCCCAGTACAAGAGAGATGTGGACATAGTGGAGAGAGCCCAGTGAAAGATTGTGAAGATTAAGAGACTGGACCATCTCATGTGTGAGAAAAGTCTGCAAGAGCTGGGACTGTTCAGTCTGGAGAAAAGAAGGCTTAGAGGGGGAAGTTTATATTATAAATAAATAGAAGGACCTGAAGGGAGAGTGCAGAGGGGAGAGAGAGCCAGGCTCTTTCCAGTGGTAGCCAGTGACAGGACCAGAGGCAGTGGGGACACTGTGCCACACAGAATGTTCCCTCTGAAAAACAGGAAGCACTCTTTCACTGTGAGGGTGGCTGTGAGGCTGTGGAGTCTCTATTCCAGCTAATACTAAAAAGTTGTCAGGACATGGTCCTCAGCAACTGGCTGTAGGTGGCCCTGCTTGAGCAGGAGGGTCAGAACAGATAATTTCTGGAGGTGTCTTCCAACTTTAACTATTCTGTGATTCTGTGGCATCTTTGTATTTTTGACTGAAAGTTAAAAAAGCCCTACTGCAGTGGCCTTTCAGAGATGTCTTCATGCACAGAAAAAGAACGTAAGAATTGCTTGTTCCTTTTAAAGTTAAGAATTAAACAGAATAGTCACATGCTATGTGTAGATGCCTGATCCATTTGTATGTATGTATATGTGAAATCTCTGCACCCTCATGCAAGAGAAGAAAAGAGTTTGTTGTAGATCCTGTTAGATGAATGATCTCTTAGTTGTAAGCAGGATACAGAGACCTTGCTACTTACTGGTATCTTTGGAGCTTGATTGTCATGTAGCTAATGTTTCTAATGCTTATGGCTGCAGAATTTCATGGGAAGCAAATGGATTAAAGTGTAGAGTGCTCTGATGCATTTTGTGACAGGATCTGTTCTTTATCATTTCCTACTTTTTTAGGAATTTCCTTTTGAAAGCTTGCCTTTGGTGTGTTCTGTTTTAGACATGGTTGTTATCCTGAGGAAGTTTTAGCAAAATAGTTGTGCTCCATCTAATCACTCCTGGCAGATCATTCTGCACATGAACCTCCTTGACTGAGACCACAGTTTTGCAGCTGTTTGGCCAAAGTTAATTGAGTTCATTTTAGGCCGTATGACAGAGTTGATGGTATTGGCATCATTGTTTTCTGGAGCCAACAGGGAAGCAGATGAATGGATAGATATTGACTCTGAGTTGCTCTCAGCTCATCACTATGTTCAGGCAGGTGATGAAACAAATGTCGATGTCTGTGCTCTCTCCCTTGCGTCTGTTTGGGAAATAGAGTCCTTAATTCTCTCAAGCTATGTATCCTCAAGCTGACCTGCAGTTCATTATCAGTATTTATTGCTGTTGTCTGCTCATAGCAAATCCCTTCTTCTCTCCTTCCCCTGAGTGCCAGATGCTGGGTGTACAGCAAGGTATAATCTCTGCCTTAGACTTGTAAACACTCGTGGCAAGCAATCACAGTCATTTGCAAGTTCTAGGGAGGAGCTGGAATCAGCAGACTGGGTACCTGGTGACACATTTCTTCATGCTTCACAATCTTCCTGAGGTATTTTTTATTCCAGGAGGATCATATTTGTGTACCCAAGTGTCAGGCGACAGTCAGTTTTGTCCTGTATGATTACAGTAGTACAACAGTGAGAAATGGAGCAATGCCATTGTTGTTATATTTTGCCTCTACTCCATAGTAATTAATTTTCCATTATAGAGCCTGACAGTTTAGTGTCATCCTTAACTGTTCAGTTCAGAAAATTTACCCAATACAGACTGCAAGAAAATGAGGAACTTCTTGTACTTCTCTGGCTTTGAGCTACGGATTGGTTTACTCCCCTAGCTGAGAACAAATTTGGGTATGGTTTTCCATAGTGTAAGCTACTTTTTGATTGTGTCAATTCCTGAGCTCATAAGGAAAGTAAAGTCTCCTTGAGTGCTAGAGTACACAGATATACCCAAACACAAACTGCAAATGCAGCTATCCTGGTGCCTGGATTTTAAAAGGTAACAAATACAGCAGCAATACTTTTTTTTAAGAAAACTGGATATACTAGATCTTTTCTTCCCTTAGAGGAAGGCCTTAGTGACATGATAATGTGGGCACAAGCAGCTATAAAATCTGACATTGTACAGAATAAAGTGTGCCTTCTAGTCTGTGTCATTATACAGGTTTGCTTAGTGTTCGCATCTGCAACTTAATATTGAACTTCACAGTGCTCACTGTCAGGTATTAACATCTTCGTAGACAGCCTTGAGAACTTACATGTAGCTATAGGGATGCTTCATTTTAAGCTGTTGTTTTATAGCTTTTCAAGTAGAGTGACCTTTAACATTTTGGATATGAATCCATATAGCCAGGCAGTGCTAATCTAAGCTGAGCTTTGTAGAAGTTTAGTTGAAGTTCACTGACAAGCAGGAGGAATTAAAATGAATGAAGCTTTTCTAGTTCCTATACAGTCATTGCTTTGCATTTGAATTCTTACAAGACCTTTCACAGAGGGATTTCTTTCCTGGCCAAGGATATTCTTGTGTGCTTGAGTGGAAACATGAGAGGCTTTATACCAATACCAGATTGTTCTCTAAATATAGCCACTTCTAGTTGTTATTTTAAACCGAGTGTCAAACTGGAGAGTTATTAGGGCAGTAACTGTGGTTTGTTTGAAAAAGAAGAGAGAACGTTGCACAGTGAAGTTGTCTTATATGGAAATAAGATGAGTGGTATGTGTAGTTTGGACTACCACGTGTAGCTAAAAACCTGAGAGCTGTAATCAGTGTTTGTTTTTATATAAATTTGGAGTGATTATAAAGTGAATATAAATTCACAGTTGATGGGTGTTGAAGCCAAAAATAGGGTTATGTGATCAATCATCCCTTACTAACATAGGAATGAGAATCTTTTCCTGTGCTGGGTCAGCTAGATATTTTTCTGTTAGTTAAAAAAGTTCTCTTTTCATGGTTGCTTAGATTTTTTGCTGTTTTTTTGATTTTTTTTTTTCTGGAGAGAGACCATTCTGTGTTTTCTGTTAGTTATGCATCTAGAAGGAAGTTTCATTCCTATGCCTATGGTTGACCTGCAGGTTAGTCCACTATGAGAAAGTTGAAGCCCAGAGCTGACAGAAGTCCACAGTCTAAAAATATTTAAACCACTCTGTGAAAAGACAAAAACCCCCTACTTTATCTTTGAAACTTGCTGGAAAATGGAATTGTTGCCTGCTGGACACCTGCACTAGCTGAATCATCCTCATAAGTTCTTTTCTAATTCAGTGGTTGTACCATCTGATTTCATACAGTGTGTGTATGAGCTGTTTTGTACTGCAGTGTAGCCCCTTGCAGGGATGGGTGGCAGACAGAAGGGCCCTCACAGGAATGTTTTGCTCTAGCCTGATGGAAGAAGGCAGTCTGTAAAATCTTTTGGGGAGATGTTTGCAGGCTTTGCCTGGCCAGGAGGTCTGTGCATTTAAGCACAAGTCACTGAGGAGGTTGCATGGAGTGCCCAGGGAATCTGCTGCAGAGTTTCCATTAGTGCTGCTGTGGTCCCTCTTGTCCCCTTAGGTGCCTGAAGGTGGCAGGAAACAGCCCTGCAAAGGCGTGGAGGAGAGTTTGGGAGTAGTAGATAGTCCGAAGCCATGAATGCATTAGATAGGTAGACCATAGTATATCTGTTGAAAAGGGTGCTGAAGGAGTCCAGGTCAAAGAGGAATTGATACACAGCATGGAATTTCAAAATTTAACCAGGAGTCATGGCTCTGCTTTCCAATCACTTTATCTCTTCCAACTTTTTATATCGATATGTTGCCAAACAATAAATCAAATTTTTTTCCAGAAAGCTGAGAGAATTATAAAAATTATGAAATATCGAGGCCTCTGTCAGTCCTCTATCAACCACTTCTGCTGCCCATCATCTCTAGCCAATGCCCATATTCTTATGTAAGCAACAGTCTGCAAGCATCCGCAACCAAGGAGCCATAAGCTGTGAGGGAGAATGGACCAGTACTGTGACAACTTCAGTGAGCATCAGAAATGAGCATGAGATGGGTTGTTCAGTTCCAAACTTTTATTCTTCATTAAATTATTCCCTGGTCAGATTAAAATCAAACTGATTATGTAAGTAATACTCTAAATAATTGCTTTTGCTCTTTTCTACAGTTGCGGCATATTTTTAATTTTCATCTAAAGCAATTAATTAAATTAATTGTTTTTAAAACACCAACTGTAATGAACTAGTCTATACTTATTGCTTTATTCTCCTATTCCACCAGCTTATTGCACAACTGCATAATATTTAATAATAATAATAATGTGGAGATAAGCAGTACAGTGCAGGCACAGAATTGAGGGCAAGAAGTGGGTATGGACTGTAGGGGAAGACCAAAAACTACCAAAGCCCTCTGTAGGGGAAGACCACCAAAAACTACCAAAGCCCTCTGAACTATTTCCATAAAGGTCTAAAAGAATGTACCATGTGTGGTAGCAGATTCACATAGAAGGCAAGAAACTTAACTCCAGGTCAGGGATAACTTACCTGTAGAAAGGTAACTCTGCAAAGCCCGGGTGCTTGGGCACTTCCAGGACCCTGGACACCCTGGCTGGTTCAACACTAGAGCCAGGACTGGTGACATCTCTTTCTTTCTTCCTTTCTCTCTTTGTCTCTCTGCTTCTTTAGTTAACATCTCTCTCCCTGTTCTCTTTTGCCCCACCCCTTTATCCCAAACCCAGGGTTTTGTCTCTATATAGCAGGTCAGGAAGAAACTCACCAATGTCCTTGGCAAGGGTATAATTTACTAACAAAACTTGATAAGCTTTTTCAAAGCCTCTGACTTTTGTCATTCCTTTTGGCCAGAAGCCTCAATGAATCTTACAGAATATTTCAGAAAATGTAGTTACCTACTTGCAGGACGTATTTTATTGACCCCCCATTATATTTTTTTTAATGGAAAAAGTAAAATACATATAGCAGAGTTCTTTGCAGCATTCTTATATCATTACATTTTCCTAAATTCAGAATGTGAAGACTTTTTGCTGACTTTAGGTCAGCTTCTATCAGCTTCTTGGTAGCTTTAGAGAGCAGGCTTTTGAAGACTGGTATGTGAGCTCTTGTGCTTTCTTTCCTTCCTCAGAGCATTGCAGCTATAGGGCTCAGTACTTCAGGTTACTTCAATATCATGCATTGAAAAGTTGTCTTTTTTGTCTTTTCTGAGTTCCCAATGGTTATAAATATTCCCCTTGTTTTCCAAGGTAAAACTTGGCAAGCATCTTCTCTTGTGGCCTGAACAGCAGCTTTGGGAGTTTCCCCCTCTGCGTGCTCTGGAAGTGGGTCTTTCTCCTGCTTCACAGCAGAGGGACAGGCTGGGGACCATGTCAGAAGGTTGCACTGATAGCACGTTTCATGGCAAATCGTGTGTGTGTGTGTTGTGAAGCAGCTATTGATGCTATTTGAGTCTGTAGCTCAGAGCAGAGGCTGGAAAAGACACTCCTACACCTTTTTATTTTAAAGAGTTGAGCAGCCTGTGTATGAAATCTGAACCCAAAATAACAGTTGTCCAGTTAGTGTAATCACTCATTAACATTTAATAAGAAATTCATTGTCTCTGTATTCCCAGAGATATCCATTGATACTTCTTGGATGAGCACAACTGCAGATTTCTTCAGTAAACAATGAGCTTTCTCTGCAAGCAGCAGAGGTTTCTGGCTCTGCAGGGTAACAGGCGAAACTGGTGGGATCATCTGCAGGGACAGGCTTGAAAATCTGTTTCTTGAATTGTTTCACTAGAAACAAAGCAGTGAGTCACTGCCAGTGACCAGTCAAACATGCCAGCACTCCTGTCAGTGCTGTGAGCAGCGTATGGGAGCACTCACATGCTCCCAGTGCAAGCTCCTGGCTCCCATTTCCCCTCGAGGGATGCGTGTTTGCAGAAAATACTTTTGCAGTAGAGAATTTGCTCTTCCTGGGGAAGCTGCAGGCACAGAGAACATGTGTTTGGGATCGGCACTGAATGTGTTTGTTGATGCTGTATGAACTTTGGTAACACCTTCAAGCATTGCAGCATTTGCCTTGTCTCAACTTATGAGTTATACTTCGTGGCAAATATGACACTAAAAAGCATTCTCAGAAGACATGGACTAAGGACTGTTTTTAGAAAGACCACACAAAGCTTGGCAGATAGAGCAAAGTTATTTCTGCAGGGTTTATTTTCTGCATAGTTTGTTTTTATTCAGAATAAATGTGAGGCATATGCTGCTTAGTTAGGCTTGCATATTCATACAGTTTATACCACAACCAGAACAGTCAGACCTCCATGCTGAAAAATGGCAGCAGGAACTGGGAGGCAACAGGATGGTAGAGTCACAGTGTGCTTATTCTACACTTTATTCATATCTGGGCATCCATCTGAGACCACTCTTGGGTACTAACAGCTGGGAGGAGGTGAGGTCAGATCTGCTGGCACATTTTGGGGTTCTTTAACTGCATTGTGAGTGATACTCAAATGCAGGGTGTACATTTGCAAGGGAACCACTCCTTTGGATAGTGTTAAGTGCCCAGTGAGAGTTAGCACATTGAGTGTAAGTTAGTTTAAACAGCGTTTTATGGATTTAAATGAACTTCATGGATGTCTATTTGATCACCCTAGGATCACAGCATCACAGAATATTCTGAGTTGGAGGGGTCCCATCTGGATCTTCAAGTCCAATTCCTGGCCCTGCTCAGGACACCCCAAGAATCACACTGTGTGCCTGAGAGTATTGTCCAGACTCTTTGGGAGCTCCGTCAGGCTTGATGCTCACTTCCCTGGGGAGCTTGTTTCAGTGCCCAGCCACCCTCAGGGGGAAGAACCTTTTGCTGATATCCAACCTGAGTCTCCTCTGACACAGCTTCAGGCTGTTTTCCTGAGTCCTCTCACTGGTCTCAAGAGTGCAGAGATCAGTGTCTGCCCTTCCGCTTCCCCTCCGAGGATGTTGAAGAGCACAATAAGGCCTTCCCTTAGCCTTCTCCTCTCTAGGCTATTTAGGATATAAAATAAGTGGAATAAGGCCTAATAGCCTTAGTGATCCCTTAGGGGGAATAATACTACTAATAAAAAATCTAATGAGAGCCTATAAACTCAATTACTTTGGAAAGTTTTGACAAGCTTTTACTTTGACTGTGAAACAGGAGTCAGTGAGGACATCTTGAAGAAGACAGTTTCGTGAACTGGCAGGGTCAGATTGATAGATTTTTTTCAATGACTCATTTATGTCTCAGGTTTTACTTCAGTCTTGATAAATGTGTCTTACAGCTCGAGTGGAATTTGTCAAATTCCTTTGTGAGCAATTGCCCAAGGATAATACTGGATATTCACTGGAATGACATTGCAGAAAATGCTAAAATTCACCAACATTCTCATGAGCTTTTCACTTCAAAAGTAATCTAGGAAAAGAAATGGAAATATTTGAGGCTTGTGTTACCAATAAAGTCTTAGCATCTGTGATGACAAGTGTCCCAGGGTAGCTGGGGAGTATTTGAAGGGGATGCCTGAAGGAATTCATTTGTTGACTGTTGCCTAGCAAGGGGAAGCAGAGAGGCCACCACAATGTGACAGACGTGAAGACTGGACTGGGACAGACGGCAGAGCCCTGGGCCTGGTGACATCTGACGGCCTGAGGTGAATTTAGATGCGTTAGGTGGTTCACTGAGTTGGACAAAGAAGGTTTTGACTAGCTATTTTAAATAAAATAAAACCTAGGGAAGCTAAAATATATCAAAACTCAATTGCTTACAATTGGCAGTTAGATACCTCATAGAAAGCCTGCTTCCTAAATCTCCTAAATGACTAAACATTCATGCCATCGACTGGCATCTACCTCTTTCTGTTCCTTATATCAGAGTATTCTTAAGGACTTGTCGTTTGCTTTTGATACTAAGTGATCCTCACTAATTTTGGATGGTTCAATTATCCTGCTTGAAGCAGAAGCTCCATGACTAAATCTTCTTCCAGTGGTTCTAGAGACTGTGACTACCTAGGGACAGGGGAGAGAATCCTAGGACATCAGCCCCTCCCCACAGAGGCCCACAGCATCCTGTAAAATACTTAGTGAATTTTATGGTATTGAGACCATCAGTAAATTCACCACTGTGTATGAGATGTTCTAGACATTACAGTTATATATCTTGGGACTATTTTGATAAACCCTACTCCAGTTTTGTGGATCTTGTCTCAGTCTGTCTTTATATCTCATACACACTTTCAGTTGCTACCAGCCCCTGCCAAGCAGGAATGATGTACAGGACTGCAAGCCTAGAAGCATCCCTAATAAACTGAAGCCAATCTTTGAAATGGTCAGTTAATGCATGTAATTCTGCAGAACTCCAGGAAATGTTAGCCGTGGTTGTGATGTTCAACATCAGTAGATGTGTTCCTTGACTAAAGGTTTTGTGATTGTGCTTGTTGAATCTTCACCTTTGCACGCACCTGGTCCAGGATGAAGCTTGCTGGGGCAGAAGATGAGTCACTGCAGCTGCTTTCTTGCTTAGGGTCACTTCCTCAAGAGTGCCCACCGAGTGAGTAGAGCAGGAAATAAGGGGCTGCTTAACAGCAGCCAGGGATTAGAAGACAGTGATCTCCAGCAGTTTTTGGAGACTGATGGTGTGGCTAAGCCAGTTCCCTCAGGTGACCTGTGACCAGGTTACTGCCCACACTCATCAGGATCTGATTTGCTCACTTGTGAGCTCTTTTTATAGCCAGCTGTTTCAGCTCATGTATACAAATATATGCCTCACCTGTCTGCAGCTCTGCTTGCATTTTATGATGTGAGAACATTGATCAGCCCACCATGAGCCTGCCAGTTATCCCAGTGATTCTGGTATAAAAAAAGAATATGAAACCACTAAGTTTATGTAAAGCAGGAAACTGAACTCATGGGAGTTCAACTTCTGATGCTAGAAAAACCAAATATGTACTTCAAGGTTTTTTTGTTTGTTTGTTTGTTTGTGGGTTTTTGTTGTTGTTTTTGTTTTGTTTTTTTGTTTGTTTGTTTTGTTTTGTTTTGTTTTGTTTTCCATCTGTGTAGGACCTGGGGTCCTGGCCAGGTATCAGAATAAATGTAATTTCTACTACGCAAGTGGATCTATAGTTTCCCTTGGAGAGGCAAGGTTTGGGGACAGAGGTTCCATTTTAGTTGATCTGATGTAGCTGGGAGAGACAGACAAGTGTTTAGGCAGATGAGCTGTTTTCCAGGGTAATGCAGTAGGGCAAGTGATTTGGCAGATGCTGAGAGAGCAGATCCAGGCAGTAGAAAAGTTTAGCTTTTAGAATCATGCATTTAGTGCATCCACAGATGCACTAGATTTGGACATGGTTTGCAGATGCACTCCAGAAGGCTACCAGCTGAGGTTTTTTTGTTTCCCCAAGGGAAAACCTGGTCCAGGACCTCCCATGCATGCTCTGACCCTATTCTGTCATGAACCAAAGCCAAGTCATGATGGGCAGACTTGTTCCTTGCTCATGCCAGCTCCAAAGCTTACTTGCCCTCTCCCTCCCAGGACCACTACTTCCTGTGACCAGTTTGACTGCTTCCCTAAGTCCAGGATTGCTTCAGAGCTTGGTGTACATGGTGAGCACCATGGGCTTTTAGTTTAACCACTTTGGAGTACACCGAGTACATGACTCAGCCAAGAAATCTTTACTTTTGATGTGCAAAGGCCTGATCTTCCAGATGATGGAAATCCAGACACGCAGAAAACAAAACAGGGTTGATTGGTTTGGAGTATCTCTTTCTTCTGTTTTTTAAACTCTTACTCACCATGGCTGTTCTTGTCACTCTGATCCAAGGAGAAGTGTGGCCCCATAAATGCCCCCTTTTAAAACACTGCAAGAAGTCCCTTGTTTCATGGTCTGGCTCACCAAATTCCTTATGCTGGCTCCCTGTGGAATGCGGGCCTACAGTTTGATGTGGATTGCAAGTTTGATAGTTTTTTCTTCTAAGATGTGCCCCCAGAACTGTGTGGACTACAGTTGGGCAGGTTTGCCTTGGCCAGGCTGAGATGTGCTCATACCACTGAGCACATTATGTGCACATAATGCAGAGCAGAGCTCGTAATATGTCACCTGCATACTCCACTACATCACATCACGTGCACCTATGTAAGCAAATAAAAGGAGAGATGAGCAAAGTAAATCGACAACATAATGCAAAAGGAGTGAAATTTTGTATTTTTCTGCTGAAGGAGGGATGCACTCCACCAAGGCAAGCAGCTGTGCTGGAAGAGATGTCACAGTGCATTCCCTTGTGTGCTTGATCCTGGTGGAAACATGATTTAGCAAAGAAATAGAGCTAGTAATGGAAGAGATGAGAAATGTGAACAAATAGATGCTTGGTGATTTCTTCTGTATCTGCCTCTTTAGTATTCCCTGTGCACTGGGGGCAATGGAAATTCATTTAGAATGCCAAAGAATAAAGGAAAAACTTTTTTCAGTTATTTCCCATCCAGAAATTCACAGCAGAGAATCTTGTGTCTCCACATATTACCTGTATTGGAGACGTAGGATGTTGATATACACCAGATAAGAGAAGTCATGGAGATGTCTTTTGGAAGGAGCTGTTTAAAGGAAAATCAGAGATAACCAGCAAAAACTTGACAGCCTTTGTGTCAGCAGATGAAAAGTTGTCGAAATTATGTGATGAGTAGCATGAAAATGAGAACTGAGTGATGTGAACAGCAGTTTTCTGAGACTGATGGGTTGGTTGAAACAAGAGAAACAAAATTTGAAAGTGCATGAAAATTGTTGAGGTCATTGTGAAAGGAAAAAACCCACATGCTTGTGGCTCAGAACAAACAGGAGATCTGGTGCATGATGTAAGGACCTTGGGACTTGAAGAAGAACAAGGAGAGGAAGCATCCCCAGTGCAGTGGAGCAGCTTCTCTAAATCAGAAGCAGAAAACAGCAGCTCAGGCTGGACCCTTGCCAGACCTTCACAGGCAAGCTGACGGATGGAGGCTGGAAGACTTTTCCAGAGTGGTAGTAGCTGCAAGCAGATGCTGCAGTCACAGAGTGTTTCAGGGCTAATTGTATTAGTTTTGACAGGCTTGCTAACAGCTATATTTCTGAACTTCGTGGGGTAGCAAAGGCCAGGGCAGGAGGTGGAGCTGGTAGTTAATTCATAGAGCCATCCTTTGGGAAAGTAGCCTTGGAAGATTTATGCCCCAGGGCTGGCTAACAGTTCTCTGGCCTGGTCTGGTGAATGTGGCAAGAAGAAGATCAAATCATTAATCTCAGTCTCTGTAGGGAGACTCAGCTTGTAAAGTAAGATGAGCTGGAGAGAAAGCTGCTGGAGGAACTGCTGTTGTCAGGTGTGTCCATTTGACCAGAGGAAGG
>JAYDZK010000128.1:5502312-5515682 GCA_034509185.1 Euphonia xanthogaster | reverse complement strand
TTTTAAGTATGTGGGGCTTTTTTCTTAGGGATTCAAATGCACTTCAGCTTAAGGAGTGTGGTGTTTTCTGTTGCTAATTGAAAAACCCTTACTGGTGCTGGAGCAGAGCCATTAGACATAAGATGAGAGGTGGTTTCAATTGTAAGGTCAGGATGCGGCGGGAGAGGTGGTATGGTGAGAGATGGTGATAACTCCAGGAGTGCTGAAAAAGGATATGGATGGCTAAAAATTAAGCAGAGTGATCTGTGACTTACCATAGGTTTCCTCCCAAGAGAATTGGTTGCAAAAAAGGCAAAGAAATATATTTAAAGACATAGTTCTTGTTTTCATTAAATGTTCATGTGGATATCATCTTGATTATTTACAGTGCTTTTTGGGGCTGTTAAGTTGAATTGTATTAAATCACTTGCTCATTGCCTTTCTTTATTAGATCAATATGAAAGACAGTAGACATGCAAAGTATATTGAAAATCACATTTCGTCCAATGACATGAGGGCTTTCGTTTTTGAGTGTCAAGAAGATATGGAGACATTTCTGGTGGAGGCAAGTTGGCACCAATTTTAAAACTTTATTAAGTACTGAATTAGGAACCCTGAACTTGGGAGTCTACCAAGTAAATCTGTATGATAATTATAGATATCTATATCATAGCAAGTAGATAGTGTGAAGTGTTCAAAGATTTTCTTCAGAATTAAGGTTTCCTTAAACCTTAGACTAACTGGATGCATGTAGGAATGTTAGAAGATGTGGTTTTTTTAGATTGTCTTCCTCCTTTCTTCCATTCTTAAGGCAATAATCACTTAAGTAGAAAATACTGTGTACAACAAAATGGCTAGAGCATAAATCTACAAATTTAGTACCAAAATTTTCCACTGCCCTTTGAATAAAGAGGCAGGAAGCATCTTTTGTGACATGCAGTGGTCTAAGCAGCAAATTAAGCTTGTTTTTTCATAATTCTGCTGTATCCTGCATCAGTGACAAGATTGTTCCTTTTGAAAGTCAGGCAGATGATGCAAGAGGAAAAAACCAGAAGATATGGTATTAAACTGTCACAATGTTTCCCAACTACTGTCAACACAAGGGTGTATTTAGTGACAAACTGTCCTGCAATTTTTGAAGACTCATCCACTCTTCACGGAAGCTAACCACTTTTTTGTACCTGAACAGTAGTGTTACTGTTCAGGTATAAAAACCTGAAGCCCCGTGAGGCCTATAAGCCCCCTGAAGTTCTGGGGGCCTATCTTGCTTGTGTGGTTGTGGAACTCGGTTCAAGGCTGCTTTAACCAGCTCAGCTGATCTTCACTTATATGATTAGCTCTTTAGACTGAGCACTTGGCTCTGGGTTTCTTTGATTGTTTATATTTTCTCTAGTATATAGTGTTTTCAGGGACGTTAATAGAGTTTCCTTTTAGAGAACTTGGTTAATTCTGAGCCAGAGTGAATTTGTAAGTTCTTCCAGAGGTCATCAGTTGAAAATAATTCTGACTCTGAATCAGTAATTAATATTTTATTTGCACATGGTGTATTTTTCTGGTCTTTACCAAATAATCTAATATAATCTGAATATAGGTCCGTGATCGTCAGAAACTAAGAGTGAATGCTGTATGTGCGCCTGCTGAACCATGTGCTGAAAATTTACCTTCAAGACCTATTGAAGAATTACAGTATGTATCTGATTGTATTCGGAAATAGTTTTAATGTTTAAATAGTTTTTTATTTAATAGTTTAAAATGCAGGTTTGTTTTGTTGCTATATTTTAGATTTTTTTTTGCAAATCAAATTATCACCAGTTTAGTTCTGGGTTAGTGGGACTTCTTTCTGACCGTTCAGTAACTTCAGCTTGCTTACCTGCTGAATTTGATTTGTGATGCTTGCTTTTTTATCTCTTCTTCAGCCGATATGGATTTTATTCATATTTACGAGAGTTATTTGATGCTCCTTCTCCTGTGATGAATTACCTTTGTTACCAGTACCGTGTTCATGATGTTCCTGTGGGAACACAGAAGACCAGAGACATGATTGAAAGGGTAAAGTATCTGAAGAAGCATAAATGCACCTGTGGTGTGGAGTTTTATTTTGGAAGTTGTTTGGCAAGTAAATATGGAGAATGCAAAAAATTGCTTTAGCAATTTTATTTACTCTTTTTGTTTGCCTTGTAGAAATGGGAACACTTCATTATGGGATAACATATTGCAAGACATTTTAACAAATTCAATCAACCTAATTATTCACTACATGTAATTGACAGAGTATAGCTGATGCTGCATATATAAAGTGAACAACATTTTTAGTCAAATGTAACTTATCCTATGGAGGCTTTTTGCTGTTTCTGGTTTAGTGGACATTTTTTCCCTTTTTGTATCTTGAGTTATGGTAAATCTTTGGTTATTTATACTATCCTTTTTGATATGAAGCTTTTAAAACTAGCAGCCCTAGTATTTTTATACCTTCTTTTTTCCTACAGATGGATTTGCTTGACTAATACATTACAGCTCACTTTGTGGTTTCATCTGTTAATTCTTTAGTACTTTGTGTCTTTGTAACAGGATACAGGTGCAATATGTTACATATCTGAAGCAAATACAATCCCTTTTTCACTATGCAGTACCAATCCTAACAATTTTTTTTTTGTGTCTGTAATATCTTGACAATGAGACTTGTTTAATTAGTTATGGTAATATACTCCAACAGTATCTCAACAGTCCTTTGCTTACCAGTATGAATTACAAGTGTAATGCTGCATTAAACTTAGCATCCTTTTGCAAAGGTTGTTAATAAGTAGGACCTGCATAAGCTGAAGCTTTTTTACTGTGTTTATCAATCACACTTTTTCCTTGTTCTGAGAAGCATTGCCTTAAGTAATGCTTTTGTCAGATTAATATTTTTCTGTATTTCTTAGATCATACAGGAAACCAATCTGAAGCAAATTTATACAGCGGAAGAAAAATATGTTATTAAAGTATCTTCTTACACAAAACAAACCATCTCTAGTAATAATTGCTTGAAGGAGGCACAGTATCTCACTAGTTCAGTGGATACAGAGGAAAGAGGACAGTTGGAAAACCAACGACAGGTACCAATGTATTTCTCTAACTGTGTATGTTGTGAACTTTTAGCCATTTTATCATGCATTAAGCAGAGCCTGCATATGTTAGTATGGCATGCAGTAAGAATGCTAGGGTGCGTGTTCTTTTATTTCAGGACATCAGTAATATGTTAAAGTCACTGGATGCACGTTTGACTGCACTGTTTGAGAGACAGAAACTTCTGGATCACAAGGACAATAAACTCAGGCAAGAGAAGAAGGAGCTTTTAGAGAGAGGAAACCGGAGGAGGCAGTTGGAATCAAAAATCGGTGTGAAGTATGATAGGTAGGAAACAAGCTATCTTATCTATGAAAAAATCTAAAATATCTATGTTACCATTTTAAAAGCTGAGATGTTTTTGTTTCCTCTTACTGCAGCGTGCTTTTACCCTTAAAAAGTAACCAGTATTTGAGCATTACATACAGGTGATGATCAAGACAAGGAAGGCGTTTAGAAATTACAACAGTATCTGAGACAACATATAGCAATGTTCCAGATGATTTTCTGTAGTAAAATCATAGGATTCCAGTTAAATATCACTGCATGTATTTACTCAAATATTAGGTTAATGTTCTAACTTAGTAGCACATATCTAGATAATGCCATAATGTGCATAAATGGTACTAAGAAAGCATGTCAGGGATTGAGTAAGGCCCCAGTTGTCCATACTATCATTTATTACACATCTTTTGTTTTTGTTGGCCTCTGCAATTAGTTTTTCTGTTACCATTTGTCATAAGGCAGAGTCAGGGCATGTTTCAACAGGTATTTAATTTAAGCACACACTCCCAGTAGGCAGTGTAGACAACATTAGCACATCCAGTCTGGACCTTTCTTGTTTTAACCTAGGAACACTGTCTTCAATTCTACTGTGTACCTCATAAGAGAACTTTGTTCCATCTTGTCAGTGGTTTCTGTTGTGGAAAGATAGAGGACTGTTATTAGTCTCTTGACTGTGAACAAACAGAGCACCCTCATCCTGCGCTGTAGAGAGTGTGCTGTAGCCTCTGACCATCTTGATTGCTCTCTGAGTTTGTACCAAGTTGTTGAGGTTTGGCACAGTGGTCCAAACTGTGTGCAATGCTGAACAGAGAGGAAAAATCACTTATCTTGCCTGTGCTTCTACTCATACAGCCTGGTTTGCTGCCAAGGTGCACTGCTTGCTTATGCACAGCTCATTGTCCATGACTGCTTCAGGTTCTTCTTTGTAGAGCTTTGTTGCAGCCAGTCTGTCCTGAGCCTGTATTACTGCTAGACCTACTGTGTTCGCAGGACAGGACTCTGGATTTGTCTTTGTTGAATCTCACAAATCTTCTGTCAACCGCTTTCCCAGTTTCAGTAGACCTCTGTGAACTGCAGGCCTATTGCTCCCTCCCAGTTCAGTGTCTAAAAACCTAACAACAGGGCCCTCTCTTTGCTCTTCCATGTCACTGTCAGGAGTCCTAAATAGGACAGGATCCAGAACATAATCCTTGGTACTGACTTCAGGGCAAGATAAAACAAACCAAGAGTCACCATAGAACCTAGTTTTTTACCTATTTAGGCTTTAATTAATCCAGACTGTGGTCTTGAAATTCAAATGCATGAATGGTGTGGGACGCAGCACTCAAAAAAATGTTAGAAATTAGTCTGGATCCAGCAGACTGAGAGGAAGATGAAGCTGATGCAGGCTAATGCTCCCACATGTATCCAGTAGTGAGTTTAAGCCTGACTTCCCACTAGACACACAGAGAACACATCTGAACAGCATATGTGCATGTAGTTACACATTGCACAGTGGTCATACAGAGCAATGGGACAGATGCAGAACTGGTGATTGCCTCATGTTTGTACTGTGTCTGAGCAGCATGGGATTACACTGGTGCATTGTCTGTGCATATCTATGGGCAGTGTGGATCCCGTTGGCAGCTGGTTCCAGACACTCTGAATCTGCACAGTCACTACCCCTAGACCTCACTCTTCTGAATTTGCTTGTACCTGGAAATGCAAACCCCTGAGGCAGTAGCCCTGCTTCTGTTGGCCTGCACAGAGTGCCTCCCTCACCCATGTGTGCCTGCATGCTGAACTGGCTGTGACTCCCTAGTTTCCAGTAGCTCATTCTGTGGTCCTTGTCTCAGAGATACAGAGGTAATATATATTTACAGAGGTAGCCACAACTCCCCCAGTCGGCACCCCGTAGCCAGTAGTCCTGTATTGTTACCCATAAGTACATACACATGGCAGTAGTCTGTGTCAGCCGCGCTGATCCCTCCAGTAGCCATTTCTTCCTGTGATGTCACTCTTAGTGACTCACGTACTGTCTTGGCTCCTGGGCCGCTTGTCTAGTGTGCCTTGGTCTTTATTAGGGATCAAACACTCTCTTGCACACGTGTACCATGGTGCTGGCAGCATGGACAATCACATCATCCCATGGTAGACTTGCTCTGGTCCCTCCAGCCAGGTGCAGCCATCACAGACAAGCAGGTTTCCCCCTCTGACTTGTGATTTGACTACAGTTGCTTGCACTTAGACTTCCAAACATGTAAGTGCTGAGTAGAAAGTAAGAAAAGAGGAAGGAATGAAGTTGAGTAAAAAGAGAATGTGCCAATTGGGCATGGCTGGACAAGGGTAGCAACCAGCCCACTATTTACGTCTAAGTGTCCCTCTTATCCTCATATTCCTCTGTTTTCCTATGCATGTTATTCTCCAAGTTACCTAGTTCCTCCCTTTCCTCACATTTGTTTGCACTCTTGAATATGTAATAGTAAGAGTCCTGTGCTTTTCTGCTGGATCCCATAATGTCTATTCTGTAACATATATATATAATGTCCAGCACTGTGCTGCTCTACAGGAAGTGCAAAGGACTGGGCTGGGGGCTGAACAGCTTGGGAAGAGTTTCAGTAACAGCAGCTGATAGCAGCTTTTTGACTGCAGAGGTTAAAGGGCTCTGTTCTCAGCGACACTAATGTCACCCCCTACAGACTTGGCCTTTAGGAACAAAGATTCAGGGCAACCTCCACTGAGGTAACAGCAAAATTGTCAGAAACAAGACCTCTCGTTATGTTATATAATTACATTTTTTTTTTAGATATCTTCTATATCATAAGTAGGAACACTGTTTTGTCTCTTCTGTGTAATTTTTACCCTCTGCTGCTTCAAAAAGATATCCATATGTTCATGAGCTTCAGTGAGCAATTGGTAACCCTGGTGAACCTTCACTGGCCAGCAGTGAGGCTACTCAGCCACAGTGGGAAATTTAGGTTACTCAGAGTGTTCCACAAATACAATGTGGCATGTTTGGTGCATTCACAGTACTGCTAATGCAGACAGAAATGCCCACTACAACATGAAAGAGCCATGAAACCACAGGGTTTCCAGGTGAACTGCAGTCAGCGGAGAATAACTGGCTTGTTAAAGAGGAAGGAAGTGCTTAAAGAGGAAAGAACCTGAAGCTCTTCTATCTCTCTGCCAGGAGAGCTGTCACCAAAGGTTCTGTCACCACTTAAATTAGGGTAAAGGACTGCTTTTCAGTCTTGCAGATGGAGTCACAGACAGGCATGTGTTCACTCATTTTCTTGAAGCCCAGTGTGGTACCCCTGTAGACTTACTTGACATTAATATTTTCAGATCCTACTTTTGCATTTCAGTGCCTAAAGTTCCATGAGAGCTGTATCATTGCCTGGAAGAGTGGATTTTTGGTTTATTTCAGTTACTTTTTTGGTTTATAACATGACATGTAGGAATGATCTTAGGGACATAGTTTAGTGAAGGATCTGGCAGTGTTAGGTTGGTGGTTGGACTCAATGATCTTAAGGTCTTTTCCAACCCAACCAATTCTGTGATTCAATTGTAGTGCAAGAATGCAACCCCCCTCAGTCCAAAGAGTGCTTTGGGGTTGACTAGGTTGTTTGGTTTCACACCTGGACACTGGTACTGAGACTGTTCTGGGACAGGGTGTCCCTTTCTCTGAGTCCTGAATTTGCATTCCCATCTGCTCCCATGGCCCTGTGCTCCTCTGGGCTTGTGGAGATGGGCATTTAATGGACTCATGACTCATGTGGTAGCCTGGGTATAGCCAAGATGCAGGGTATTATTTGGACTTCTGGCAGCTGCTGTTGTCTCTTTTATATGTGTGGAGGTGAGCTTCTATCAGGTACCCTAACAGAAAGCTAAAATTGACATAAATAGCAACCGCTTGATCTCAGTCACCTCATTGTTTTACAGTTTGGTTCACAAGGTATGGCATGCCCTTGGTAAATGCTTGATGAATCTCCATTATCACCTTCTCCATTATGCCCCTAGAATTGCTTCCTGAAGGGGCTTGTTTTACAATTTTCCCAGGTATCAAAGTGAGAATGACCAGTTTGTAGTTTCCTATATCATCCTCTTGGCCTGTTAGCAAGTTTTGAAAAATCTCCAAATGGTTTGCAGTCCACTAAATGTCATGGTTTCTCTTCCATGTTCTGAAGCTCTAAAACAAGTGAAAACTCTGTTTTTCTTCGCTGAGATGAGGATACAATTATTTTTTGGCTAGACTATGTAACAAGAATTAAGTAAACTTCCTGAACTAATGTCTGTTGTATTGTTAAAAAGAGGTATCAGAAGAAGAAAAGTTCATTCCTTACACTGATGTTTTTTCTCTGATTTGAAATTTCCAGAAGTAAAGTACTATGCTTGCACAATGATGCTGTTAGTAGCCAGAAGGGGAGTTTCTTTAACTGCTACTTTTTTTGTCTGTTGTATTTCTTTGGTTTAAAGTGCATAGGCTGGGAATGCCTCTGTGTTTGGAATGTTTATGATTACGAATTCCTATTCTTGCTTACTGTTGGTTTGTCATCGAGTGCAAGAATGTTTGTGGTTTCAGTATGATTTATTTTTAATCACAATGAATCAAATATTGATTCCTCCCATAGTTTAAGGCAGCTGGAACAAGATGCTATTGACCTAGAGGAGGAATTTCAGCTGGCAAATGTAAAGATCAAAGAAATAAATAAACAGAAAGCAGAACTTGTTACTGAATTGATGCATCTCATTAAGGTATGTATTTGTAACTTGGTATGTGTTCCACTTCTGTGAAGAGTCCAGTTGTTGTAATTTAAGTAGGAGGCATGCAACATTTGTTACTATTAGTGTTTTCAAGCTAGCTTTCTTAATTATTGAATAATTTTAACTTTTCCATTTTTTATCTTGTTCTAATTTTTTTTAAAGTCTGTATTTCTGATAATTATTTTTAAATTGCTTAAGAGAATTGGAAACAAACTTTTTCCTGTGCCCAACTTCATACTGTAGAAACTTGATGTTAAAATGACAAATAGTGAAGATCTCAGACCTTGACTCACCACTGTAGTCAGATGCTAGCACCCTCAAAGTTTTATCTTGTAGGTCCCCTAGGTCTACAGCAGAAACCTTATCCTCTCTTTCATTGAGGGAGAGGATTCATTTGTATTTATGTGCTGATCATAAAGACATGATAAACAGTTGCTTTAAATGGCCTATAACTGTAGCTACCCTTTAGACAGTAAACAATGTGTTGATGGTTTTGAAGCCTCTGGACTGTTACTGAGCCTGACTTTTTGAAAAAAAACCCAAACATTTTAATGTCAATGTCATCAAACCAGATTCTAGTGATCATTAAAATCTGTTATGTAACTTCCCAAACACATCCTTGTTTAGTTGTCATGTGCTGTTCCAGTTAAGACATCAGATATAAGAGTTGCTGTACATCTTGTCAGTCAACTGCAATGTCATTACAAGATGTATATGTCTTTTGTGTTTATTTTTTTTACCTTTTTCCATGTCTGTGTGACATATGATGTCCACCAATATCCACCTGTTAGATTCTTCTCTCTGAGTAACAGCTGAGACGGAGTAACAGTGAAGAGCCTTAGCTCTTTTTATATTTCACATGATAGTATAAAGTGAGAAGGGAAAGAGAATGGGGTGAGGGAGGGTTGAAAGTAGGCGTGTGTATATATCTACGTATGTGTATTTATATATATTTGGTGGAAATTATATATGTATCTGTAGATACTTAAAAGTACATGTGGACTATACCTCTTTAAGAGCTTGGGTCACCACTTTTAATTGAATTTGACAGCAGTATTGATGACCTGAGCACAGTGTGAGGTTGTATGCTATGACTAAAAGGATGGGTAGTTTCTAAAGTAGTGGTTATATCAGTTTTGAGTCTGGTGAAAGAAAACCTGCTTTGTTTTCCTGTGTGTAGAGGATCATACCATTGAATGTCGACAAAGTAGATTTGGCTTTTCAGATGACCAGGGTGACTGCTAAGAAGAACAGACTACAATCAGAGTACAAAGCAGGAACTGTACAGCTAAGAGATGCACAGGTAACAATATTTATGAATGTTGGGGTATCTACTATGAAAATGTCTCACTGGTAAGCCTTTATGCTGTTGAAAAGGATGCTTCTGTGTCTTTGTTTAGAAGTGGCAGTTAGTACTGCTAAATATTTAGCCTTGATTTCTTCAGCCTCTTCATTTAAAGCAGAATAGTAGCTTTGCCATCCTCAGTTAAGACAGCTAAGCTGCTGTGAAAATGTGCTACTTAGTCGTCTTATCCTGGATCTTTTTTATTGTAATAAGAAGTGTGTAAAAAGGCCAGGTGTTACTCGAAGGATTACTTTCTTCTGAGTCTGTCCATTACCAAGTAGCTCCAGCCCACATGGGAAATACAAGCTCAAGATGACCCAGAAAATACAGCGGCATAATACAGCTATTTTACCTTTCTTTCATAGCTCATTTCTTCATACTGTAATTAAATATGTTTCTTGGAGGACAAAAAGGAGACTGAATGATTGTTCTCTTGATAGGTTGTATTAGGAAGCTATTCTCTGTTCAGGTGAAAAGTCAGAGGAGTTTGTTCCACAGCAAGTACACATTTCCAATGTGTAGCAGAAGATGCTGTCATTGCTTGTGAATTGCTGCAAAGGTCAATTTTTGTATTTTTGCAGTAGTACAATCTTTCAATGCACTTGGGAATGAACTGTCAGAGTAAAGGGCAGTAAGTTGGGGTTTCTCCTTGTCTTTTAAGAGTTCAGTCAACTTGATCCTAAAGATGAAAGTAGAAATTGGAAAGCAGCTTGAAAGGTAGTAAATAGTTATTTTGCATGGACGGGTACCTGCAAAAAGAGTGGTCTTAGCATGTAGTTAGAAAACCACTTGAGTTACAGTTACCATCATTTGCAGCAAAATTAGGCAGAGGAGAACTTTTTAAGAGGAGCAGAAAGTAACTGGAACAGTTGAAGAGGTGAAGTCCAGCATGTTACTTAGAAAACCACTGTTGCATAAGTTTTTGCCCATGATGCATCTTTTACTCAGTTTATCAAAGTTCAGTGAAAAGCATTTAATTGCTGGAGCTCAGTAAGGAGTAAAAAAGTATAACAAAGCCATGAACCTCATGTCAGTAATGTGTAGTGTCACTGGGAAATTCAGGTACCGTTTCTAGTTGTCTCTGCACACATCACCACCATTTAGGGAGAAGCTTGGGCTGGTACATAGTTAGATATCTGGTCAGATCGGTAGACAGGGTTGGTGATTAGTAACATTCTGATAATTCTTAAAAATTGTCTCCTTCCTAGTAAATGGTGTGTATGAGTCAAGTGGACTCCCATTGAGGCCCCCTCAGGAAACTAACAGGAACATTAACATTGCCACATACTTTCTAATATATAGAAGAAATAAGGAATCAAAGCTTGTGTATTTATATTTGTCTGAATTTTATTTTGCATGTGGGCATTGACAGTAAACTGGCAAATTTGAGTGAAAATTGAAAATCGACTTGTTGAACTGTCAGTGCATTTATTCTAGTACGTGCTTGATAGTAACATCAAATATCTATTGCTTTCTAGTTTTTCTGTTACATACTGAAGTTTCTCCTGCCAACTATATATTTTCCTCTTCACTGAAGAATTTTACTTACCATAGCTTGGATAAGGCATATTCAATCTGTTGAATATTGAATCTGTTTCAGATGTTAAGCACCTACAGATCAACTTGAACTGTTGTTTTGCGCAGCTCTGCAGACCTCCCTTCAAGAGAGAGCTCTATATACAATTGATTATTGAGATTCCTCACATCATTTGATTCAGAATTGATTTGGGCTCTGGAAATGGTCAAATACATAAAATGTATGCTTCTTGTAGAAAAAAAAGTATGGGTGCCTCTCACAGGATCTTTTGCCTTCATTATCATGTCAGAATACTTCAGATTAATCTGTTTGACTTTTAAATTTGTGGGATCCAAAAAACTGTTACAGGGCATATGCAGATATCCAGTTGAAGGTAACTGTTGTGCTGTACAATAGCATTTATGCTAATTCAGTATAGCTTGAGATCCTGTCTGGAAAGAAAAGGGGGGACATCCTCCCTTTACTGTTTTATCTGTACAGCTCTAATGCCAGTCCTTGCAACCCACGTGACATTTCCCTCCTCTGCAGTGGACTTCATGAAGTAGAAGGGATGGTCTAAAGAAGGCCTCTTCTAAAAATTTTCAACCTTTCTGAAAGCACCAATTAAGTATAGAAAAATATTTTTACAGTGTGTTTGTGGAGATTGTGAAATGCTGAGCTGTAATGCAAAGATCTTTTTCGTAGTACTTAGTGGAGAGGGAGGGAAGAACAGTTTTTTTTGAGTTGATAGCTGCTGAGAACAGGTAACTAACTTGTGTGAGATGATCACTGATGATCATACCCATTACTACAGCTTCTGTTCTATATAGTAAATAACAATCAGTTACAGTTCCAGAAAGTAATGAGTGACTATCAATGTCTGTGTCCTGTTTTTAAAACTGTGAAACAAGTATTTCTCTAACTGTATGATTTCAAATGAAAACTGAAATTTTTTCACCACTGGAGGGCTCCTATATTTAGCTGAAGTACACAACAGTAAAACTTGGGAAGATAACTCTTGAATCTACATGCACACTTGTTAAGCTGAGAGAAAAGAAATGTAGGTATTTCTGAAGAACTTGCTTTTGATCAGTTTACCTTGGTATCTGTTGACTTGATGAGCAGAGGTGTATAATGAGTTTTGTTAGTTGAAGCAAATTGTTTTGATATTTTGATAGTCTGGTTTCACCTACTTTTTCTGCTTCAGATGTGGTTTATTGCTAGTGTGCTAGAGTTAGCTCTGGAAATTCACAGTAATATTAAAAATATATAGTGGTGATTTTTAAAAATATCTTTTAATATTTCTAACAGCAACGTTTTCATGAACTGGATAATAGAAAGCAACTTCTTTATGAGAAGTGCAAGGAATTGATGAAACAGGCTCAACATGTCTGCAGATTGGGTCCAGATCAAGATTTTCCAGAAGAATTTAAAGTTGTATGTACAAAAAGAAAATGTCACATATCTCTTGAATTTCTAAGTTCTCCTGCAAAGAATAATGAATTTTTTTATTAGAAGGCTCCCAGTAAAGGATTATGTGTACTTCTGTTACTTACTGTTCTAAAAAGCTCATTAGCTTTTTAGACCACCTTTGCAAGAGTGCTAAGATACCCTTTGACTACCACTTTGTTTTGTGCACAGGGGAGAGATAATTAGACCTGTGATTTCAATTGAAATCCACAGTCTCGTGTTCACAGAAATAAATAGAGGCCATATTTTTCTACCTTCCTGCTCTAATGGAGCAACACCAAAGAACTGAGGTCTGAACCCAGCCTCTTAGAAGTATTCATTTGCATGACTTCTCTAGCATAATCTGTGTCTTACACTGAATCTCTGAGTATCTGTGCCTGCACAATTCAGGCAACTAAAGAACAACTAATTATGTATCTTAATTATGTAGCAGCACTTCCAACCTTCTTTCTCTCTCCAAAATAGTTAGTGGGGGAATCTTGCTGTGTTAAACCTTGAGTATCTGACACCCTGATTAAAAATAACAAACTAGTTTATGGTTTATCCAATTTTTTTTTTAATTTTTTTTTTAAGAAAACTTGAGACCTTCATTAGTATTGCTTTGTAACGTGCAATCCTTTGTCTTGTAGGCTTTTCAGACTCTTCCAAACACACTGGAAGAAATCGATGCTTTTCTGAATGAAGAGAAAACCAGGGCTTCCTGTTTCACAGGCCTCAGTGCTTCAGTATGTTCATTGCTTCCCTCCCCCTCTACCCACATTGTATTTGTTTCCCACTCTGCTAGATCTCTTGGTATAATAAGCTAGACAGTAGGAACAATGTGCTGTAACAATTCTGCATCTACTCAGATTTAAAGCTTTGTTTCTCTCAGATTATTGCATAATCTTTTTTTAAAGAACCTACTTTAAATCTGAGTAGATGCAAGAT
>JAYDZK010000128.1:5265851-5276249 GCA_034509185.1 Euphonia xanthogaster | reverse complement strand
TGTGAAAAGTGCTCATCGCTGCATTATTTTCTCATGAAATCACATAATCAACACAGGACTTTTATGTGTATGTTTGCACTAAAATTAAATTTTTCAGAGCCTGAATGCTGCTGGACAATTGGCTTGTCCAAATGAACTGTATTTAAAATTCCAGCTGTGATACTAAAAAGTACCTCACAGTGTTCTTTGGATTAGGCTTCCTTTTCAGCACAGATAGATGTATTCTATAACATAAGTTGTACTTATTTTGTCTATATCAAACAAAACAAAAAGTTAAGATACCTCTAAAAATTCCATGACCAAAGGATAAGTCTAAAACCTGGAAGCTACAACCTCAGAGCTGATCTCCCCTTTGTTTTAAATGTCCCTTTTTAACAACTTAATGGAGAATAAGGCAATACTAACAGGATCTAGGTCACCTGGCTTGCTATATTACATTCATATGCAGAGAGCTAGCTAGCTGAAACATGTGAAAAAATTTTTATAGGGAAAAAAAACTCACAAGAGGTAACAACACAGAATAAAAAATGAAAGGATGTCACAGTTGAAGTGGAGTTGAATACTAACACAATATATCTTAAGTTTCTGAGTATTTTATTCAGACTGTTATTACTTCATTTCCCCTAGAGCTTCCCCATAAATGTATTAGGCCTTCCCCATAAATGTATTAGGCTATAAATATTGTGGGAAAGTATAGAGAAACAAAGACAAGAGGATATTTTACAAAGATAGATGCCCAACAGACTTGCTATTTTGTAATGTACATTTGCAATGAGAACAATTTGTTCTCAGTTTAGCTTTTTGATGGTATCTTGACATTTTTACCACAAAGCTCATATTGTCATATTAACATTTTAGCTAATAGAGCTGAAGACACCAAACCAAGAATTTTTGGAGACCACCACCAAGCAGACTTTCCCTTTAACAACACAGAGGGATTTTCCAGGGTAAAAATTGTTTGGCTCAAAGTACAAAAGCAGAGCATCGCCTGGAACACTTTTCTGCTATGATGGAGTGGAGCCCATTGGTGGAAAGTAAAGCAAAATAATCCTGTACTTTCTTTCGAAATGACCGAAATACTGGGTTACCACTTCCCATGCACTCCACAGCTGCTTTTTCTGAGGTCTAATTCTATTCTGCAGAACACAGTGAGTACCACAATGATAAAATCTACTTCTACCCTCTCCTTTATTATGTTTCCTAAATACCTTTCCTAAAGTCTCTTAGCTGCAGCCAAAGGGCTGCCTAATACTGGCAATATCTTGCCACTGTAATGAGCTTTCCAAACTGAGTCAGAGCAGATTTTTGAGTGGCAATTTGGAAATTTCATTTATGCTTTTTCTGCAGCATTTTTCATCTGTCAGTATCATAGAAAAATAAGATTGTCAATTAATCTTTTAAAAACAAATTCTGCCCTGTGGCATACTTTCAAGCAAGTTTATGCAGATTTCTCTCTTACTACTACCCATAAATTAAACTTCTCTTTTATTGCAACAATGGAGAAAGAACAATTCCCCCAGCAGTGTGATGGATTTTTTATTTAATTGGAACTTTTTCACCGGCAAGAAATGATTAAATGTATACATCCTCCCTCCATAATTATAAGTCTACTCTGCTATAAGTCTATCATTAATTTAACATTTATCACTTCTATCTGTAGATACACTTAAATCCAGTAACTTGCAGATTTTTAAACGGTTTACATAACCCGTCTCTGTGCAGACATAAATCTACCAATGTTCATTGTAGGCCTCAGATGCCTGAGTCTTAAAATTAAGCACAGACAACTTGATTATCCTCAGTTAAATAAATGCAAAAAGCAAACCATGAAAAAAAGCAAATATGACAGATTTGAAAAGGAATGTCCCTACTTTTGCATATTTAGCTTTGTTATAACAGAGTATGATTTTATTAGTGCTTGGACACCTATAGGTTTATTCTGTTAGAAAAAAATCCATTAAATACTATCAAAAAGTAACAAGAGAACATCCCTCCACTCACTATAATCCCCCCACTAAACATTGTTCAAAATGAAGATCCTTGAATCGGACGTAAGTTTAAAAATTTTGATTAGAAGGACTTGACAACACAAAGTACATTGTTTCACCCTGAATATTTTGTCAGCATTCAGATGGCCCATTTGCCATGCCTCTGTAAGGGCTGATGTTGTTTAGTGTAATTGTTTGTATCATCAGGAAGACCATCTTTTTATGGACTTCACCAGGCTGAGAATCTGTGATTAAATTTCATATTGGGTGTTCATAGAACAAAGAGGAGGAAGACGAGGGCTGTGATTACAGTCTGCAGGTGTTACACACACAACCCTAGGCTACAGAGTTGAGCTGCTGTCAGAAATTAAAGGTAGCTATCAATTCCATAGCTATCTCAGGCATTTGCAGCCAATCATGTAGATTTTTATGATTTTATTTGAAGGAGCTCAACTACTGTTAGCAATTAGTTAACAGTAAAAAAAAAAAAAAATTAGAGGTGTTTTTTTTTTAAGGCTTAAACCAACATGTCCTTCACAGAAGTCTCCAGTGACTATAACCCAGCTTGAAAAATTCTATTTCAAGTAAATATCTATGGTCCTGACATTTTGAAGGACTGTAAAATGCAGCAGTACAGGTGCAAGTGGCACGGAATGTGGTGAGGTGACTATATTTAGTATAAATTCTTCAATATATGTAGCATCCCCAAACATAGAAAAGTCTATCACTGACTCATCCACACCTACAAATGTTTACTTAAAAGCCTGAGAAGGAATTTCCTAGTAGAAAATAATTGCCAGAGTATTACCAAAAGGCAACACATAGAGTGCAAATGAACATCACGGAATTTGAGGGGTTTTACATATTTATGTATGTATTCATATTTAACCATAGATGATCCAGCTATGTATTCCAAAAACGTTAACTGTCATAGATTTCAATGTACAAAACAGGCAAGATTATACCATTTCTTGACATCTGACATAGTTCAGGTTTTTTAAAACATTAAGTTCATCCTTGGCAAATAGTCAGGACAGCTTCAGGCTATAGTCATATTCTACAGCTATTTGTTCTGTGATGCTAGTTATCCATTTCACTGCATGTTAAAATGTTCCATATAATGATTTGAATCTAAGCACAACATGAAAAATTTAAAAATCTTAGATAATTCACTAATAATAAGAAAACATGTAGAAACTGGTTACTACTCTAGTTTTCAAAACAAATATACCTTTGCAATTAATATCAATCAAAAGACTGAAAAGTTATCCAAAGCCTTCAATCACAGATTTTCTTTTGTGATTAAATATATAAATGATTGGCATCTGGATCTAAACACAGTGAATCAAATTCAGCTTCAATCTCTCTTGACTGAAGTGAGATTTGATTTCATGCTTACATGAAAGGTGAATTTGATCCATAATACACAATACACAATTATTTACCCAGACGGGCTTAATATCTTGCAAAATTAATTTTCTTTTCAACCAAATATACAATGTCTTCCTGCTGTATTAAATCTTCCAGGCCTGAGCTACAGTATGAATGATTTACACAGCCTTTGTGCAGAGCCTTTCAGGTAATCTGCTTGGGAAAAAAAAAAAAAAAAAGGCTGTATTTTAACTGCAGCCAGAAATTAATTATCCTTTTGTATTCGTGTCAAGGGCGAAAACTGAAGGTTATTTTTAAACCTTCAGTTATTATTTAATGATGGGTAAATGTCTTTTCCCCCATGGACTCTACATGTGTCAGGGCTGTCCCTGTGCTCCATAATTTCTGGGCTCTCACTTCCAGGATGTGCAGTAAACACACTATCACACTTTCAACATACTGCCAGAGAGATCCAAAGGGAAAAGTGGTGAAACCTGCAAGAGGACAACTTGAACTCCATGTGTCTGTAGCTATTTTTGGAAGAGAAATCAACTCTTTTGGTTCAGAATTATGAAAAACAAACACAAATCCTTTATCGAACCTGGTTCAATATTTCAAGCAGCAACACACTGGGGATGCTTTAGCTCAGCAGTTTTAGTTCAGATTATCGTTAACACCTATGTTACTACTACAATCAAAATGTTCCAAATTAGCTCTCAAAAAGTTTTCCAAAAATCACAGAAATATTCTTAAAATTAGGTTTATTTCCCTTAACATCTTAAAAGCAGCATATAATAAGCAGCCAACACCAACACAAACAAACAAACAAACAAGTGAAAAAAGTTGTCCACGGCTATCCTTCTATGGTGATCCTTTAGAAAGCCACAGAATTCACACAGAATATTTGTGGAAAAGCTGTGGTAGGTATTTTACACCTGTTATGGCTAACTCACAACATTGCCAGAGAAGATTTTCTACAGTCGCATGGGATGGTTTCTATCCTGTCTCTTTCTACTCAATTTCATGTTGTGCACAGCTGCACGACAGACCCTTGTGCTCTTGCAGCTGCTGGTCACAGGAGTCAAGCTGAAGGAGGCTGCCTCACTTGCTGAAAAGGAAGGTATCTGATGCTTTTGTGAAAATGAAGTAATATAATCAGACCTCATACAGTCTACCTCTACCTAGCAAATTTGGTAAAATCGCAATGCTTAGGCCCTATCTGATGCTCTGCCCAGCTATGCATATTTAGATAAATGGGTTCAATAGTCTTACGCTGTGCATTAAGGTTAATTCCACAGCACATGAGGCTTTAATGGATACCAAGTCCTTCCCACTTCCCCTTATTTCCCTCCACCAGTGTCCTCCAACCTGCAACAATGAAACAAGCTAGAGGACACATCCATCTGTTTTGCTGCAAATGAACTGTGCTTCAAATGAATTTCTGAAAAAATTGACACTAATGCACTGACAGGGACATGCTTTTCTGCTTTAAGATCTGAAATCGTAACCAAGGCATTTCTTTCATAACAAAGGAATCATATTTTAGTGGTGCCTTTGAAGAGTTATGTATAGAAAAAATTTCAGCAATTTATTGCAATTTACTAATCTCCAGTTTATGATAAGTGCCTCATGACCTCACTTCCACTCATATACACAGTCCTGCTATTTTTTTAACAATCTCACACATTGAAAAAAAAGTCATGTCCTTCTCTTCAGACTACTCTGCTGATAGCTCAAATTTTCACCAAAAAATGTAGTCTATTATGGGTGGGAGTGCTGCCTTGAGTAAAGAAGCTAAGAAATAATATTAGCAATTTTGCTTCTAATGCAGAGTCAGCAGGATATGTATTTGAGCCATGCAGTACCAGCTTCAGGCTTGTAAAATAAATGGTCACAAGAAAAAACTCATGTTTGCTGCTTTTCTGGCTTCAGTAGAGATCTGAGCTACAGTTTACCACTGACAAAATAACTAATGTGCCTGTCCAGACTGAGAACAGGAACCTCCACCCTGAATTACATAAGTTAGTAAAAAGTAGTGAGGATATGCTGTAAGCACTTTTATCTTTCATCTTTGTCTCCCTGTGTTACAAGACTATTTAAAATAAACTCCACTATAAAGGAAGTATGTTACTGTGAGACATGGGCATTGTGTCAGAATTGAAGAAAAATTAAGAGGAAATGGGAGGAAAAGTAATCCAGCTACTGAAAAAAACCTAGATGAAGATATTAGGTTTTTAAAACCCAATTAGGCTTTTAAAAGCTTCAAAATACAATAATTAATGGAGGCTATTGAGTGTACTTCCAGAAAACCTAATTCCATTGTGAAAAATTGGTATTGATCAAACAGATGCATAACTAGCCTTGGATACATGTATATATAGGGTGCCAGTGGCCTTTTTTTTTTCACCCAAAGGTTGACAGCTAAAAAGGAACATGCAAAATCTGAGCATGGGTCTATTGCAAATGCTTAAGCACCATAGTGAATCAGCAAACTTTTCCTTTTTTCCTAATTACGAAATACCTTCAAAACTACAGCTAAGCAAAGGATCAGGTCTTAAGCAGCAAAATATAAATTAACCATCATTGAAGAAGACCAATTTTAGACATTTAAGTAAAAACCATTAAGTCAAATTCAAATCAAGACCACTGGAAGTCAGTGATTTTATTTTTATTTTTACTGCTCATTTCTTTTTCAGCAACTTAAATTTTCTCTTCAATTTGGTTACATAAATCAGTATGTGAAAATTGCTTCTTTTTGTATGTCTTAAGTTCATAGCTTATCCTTCTCATTCATATCTTCAGAGGCACTTCCCACATGAAACTTAGATATTAAATGACTCCAAATAATATTATGTGGCTTTCTGCAAAGCAAGTGTAAGTGGAGAAGTGATACCAACAACTGTGAAATCAGGGGTTGCAGAATATGAATATGTCAATTGGTCTACTGGTCCAGAAAGATGAATCCGCTTTTAGCAGTATTACTTCTAATACATTATGGCAGTAAAGAAAAACTGAGCAGCTTACTTCTCACAGATATTTCCAAGGTCTTAGAAATTTCTGTTTGAACCATTCTTTAATTATCTCTGGCACAGACTTCAGAAAGCTCTGTGGAGTCAAAAGTGAGAGTATTAACTGAATTTTGCTCTGGTTCAATAGCAGTAATTATGATTCTCATACAACGTAAGAGTCAACCTTGTGCAGTATGTACTGTTGATGAAAACACTAAATAATACTGGAGATTGGTTGGAAGGTCGCTGCTTTTGTTATTCTAGAGTTCCTGGTCTGGAAAGTCCTGAATTATCTCAATACCCATTGAAATTTATGGGTGTTATAGCCACTCCATGCCCTGTGGAACTGGTATTTCAGCTCTGCCTTCTCCCACTGTGACGCAGCTAAGCCATCACACAAACATTGGTTTGGAATCTCCCTATTGAGACAAGTTTCCACCTCCAGTGAAAATTCAGAGGACATGTGGAGGGAAGCTACTATTCTACACATCATACATAAAATTTAATTTCTCATCACATCTTTGGGACAACACATGGGCTTGCAGCTTTTAATTAAGAGCAGAAAACAAAAATCTGTTGAGTAAAAAAAAAATTCTCAAAGACAGTTTATTGGAGTTTTGATTTGACAGTGCTTGATGCATACTCTAATTCAATACTGCTGTCTTCATAAATCTAAGCCTCAAAATAGCATTATTTTCCCTAAATACTTTTCCAAATAGAAATGCTTTCCTGAGGTCCTCAGTCTGCTAGAGTGATAAAGCAATACTTTAAACACAATATTTGATTTCACAAATTCTTTCTGTTTTTAAAACATACTAATAAGTTTTAGCAGGTGACAAATGCATCATTTGAAGGGAGGGAAACAAGTACTTTCCCTAGCATGATAATTTATTGCCATGGGCAATTATTTACACTAACCCATTAACCTGTAATGAAACATTTAAGACACACAGGGAAACAAATAAGAACCGTTACTTGGAGTATGTCGAGATTTTTCAGAACAAACCTGTCAAAAAATTGCTACAAGTCTTAATCTGAACCAAAACCAGCTTGCCTCACAAGTATGAAAATACTTGTTTGAATGTAAACAGTTTTGGTTTGATGACTTTCCATTGACTATGTTTCTGCAGCTTAAAGCAAGTGGAATGGGATACTACTTCATACACTCTATAGCAGAGCAACCTTGTGAAGTCAGACTTCTTTTTAATGCACTTCTTGCTAGCATTTCCCCCTCGTCCTGGATTTCATTCATTTTCTTCCCTATAACAGATTCATCTTTCCCTTGAATGTTTTTAGCACCTCTCTTGCTTTCTCCTTACTGGCTTTGCTAGTTAAACGATCCACCTCCTCTGTTCACTTATCTCACACTGTATTTGTTCTGCTCTTTTCTAACTTGTTCCGTCAGCCTCTGAGCTGCAACATGGGCAGCCCACAGCTGGCTGAACACCGCCTCTACTCAGTGGTCCTTGGTCACACATTGCATCATTTCCTGATGGCTTAGCAGCCTCCACTGAATATCTTATAGTCCACAAAGCAAAGCTTTTGCTAATGAGTGCCAAAGAGGATGGCAGACTACAATTTGAGCAGAAAGCCAACACTGTATTCTCCCTAACACACATGGGGTTTTATTTCGTCTCTGAGTTTCTTTTCAGGATTGTCAACTTTCATTTTAAGCTCTTTCACATTTCATATTGAAACAATTAGACCAGAGGTATGTAAATTTGCTGTGATTCTATCATGTGTAAAAGGCTATAAAGAATAAATGTTGTCTGCCAGAGATGCTGCCTCAGCTATCAGTAGCTTCCAACATGCTCCATGGAAAACAAGCACACACACACACAAGTGCATCTGTGCAGGCCTGGGTCGGTAGCCCAGTGACCCACAAACCAATGGTGGCAATATGAAATGACAGGACGGCCAAACCAGCAAAGAGAGCACGTTTGTGCATAACAGTGATGGAGTTTTACTCTGGAAATCTACCTGGGGGTGTCTACCTACAAACATAACTTCATCCCTGTGTATATTTGTGTTGAGGAGAATGTAAGTCCCCTGAAGCAGACTGGTGATTATAGTGTGATGTTAATAACTTCTAGTTTTGAATGGTATTTATTTCCTATGGTAATAAATCTAGACCTTGCTAACTGTAACTTTCAGTCCTGACAGAAACAAGACTATCACTGTGAGTCTATGTAGTTCAATATGAACCAGAATTTGATGACTGGCCAGCAAACAGAATCAACTAATTAAAGCATATTGCAGGAATCACAATGTTACTCCTACAAAACATCAAAGAAAATTTTGAAGTATGCTGCATTATCAGTGCTTCTTTAAAGAACAGGCTCCCAAATGTCTTTCCTGGCCTCCCTAGGTCATATTGAAGGTTTTAACTTTTCACAAATGAAAATAAATAGCAAATCAGTGGTCTATTTTACTCTGCAAAAAGCTAACAGACTGAATGCAGCCTGTGCTTTGGCTGTTTCTCTTTTACATTCTGTTGGTAAGAAAGTTGGATGTCAAATAAATTTAAAATCCATGGCTTGAGTATCTTGGCACATAAGAGCTTGTGCTTAGCATATCAGTCAGAAGCAAAGATTTATAAACAATCTTTAAATATTCTTATTAGGTCAATGTAATTCTCCCGCATGAAATGCCCTCTCCTCTTTAGGTGAGGGCATTTTTCAATCAGGAAAATAATTTTCTGAAGCTCTTCATTACTAAAATTTCACTTACTTTAAAAACTATTTTCTAGCTTATCTTTAAGCAGAGAAAGGACATATTTAAAAGTATCCTTAAAGAAAATTTATGTTTAGTGCTATTTAGCGGATATTTTCCTTCAAGTCTTACATAAAATTTGTCCTGTCTTTTTTCCTCTTTCTGTTTCATAAAACTTAAATCAGATAATGTGCTGTCTGTTCCCTTAAGGTGTATAACACAAATGTTCAGAATTGCAAATTAAGTATGTGCACTGGATATTTACATTCAATCTTTTCTATTTCTGATAATTTGGCTGCTTTGTAATAAAACTAGATGCTCTGATTGTATTCCCTGAAACAGTGTTTCAGTCTCCCTGTTTATTTGATAAGAGGACAAGCTAAAAACCATTTTGTTAGTCAGATTTATTTGATGAAATCATGTACTATTCCTTATGTATCCCGTTTTTCCTTTAATTTCTAACTGGCTTACAGTCACACAAATGATAGGTTTGCCCTGGTTTTGCTGGCAAGGTACCCCTTTCAATCTGCTGTATTTGACTGTTCCACTGTGCAGGTAGAAAATGAACAGTGCATTTTTATAGGAAAATTACAGTGATGAAGTTTTTTCACCAGATTTCACCAGGGGTGGTATTTTAGGTAGAGTTGGAGGGGTTCAGCTAAATTAAATTCCTTTAGAAAGACAATCTAGTGTTCAACCCAATCAACTGATCAGAGTGCAAAATAAAAAAATCTCCAAACAAATCTGGGATTTTAAGGATTGTTATGGGTAGATTCACAGAAACAGATGAAGGTGAGCACAAGGGAGAGATTAAGAAAAAATTAAATAACTTTTATATGAACAACAATCACAATGGATTGTCATAGCTCTGCTGCTCTACTTTGCGGATTGTGATATATTCTCCCTCTAAGCGAACAGAGCAAGCACAGTTATGGCAATACACAGTTGATGCTTTTTGCTGTGTAGAGGGTAGGGACAATCCACTTCTGATGATTTTTTCTCCAACCTTTCTGTGATGGTGCAGATGCATCTTCATGTCTGCCAAACAGCTGGGCAGGCAGACACCCATTTCGGCACAGGGCAGCGCGGTATGAGTGAGGGTTTCTATTACACTACAGGAGAGGAGTACTGTGTTAACAAAGATGACCAACTGCAAAGAAGAGTCTTCAAATTCCAGAGGCAACTGTCACTTGTGTTTTAAGGAGGATTTCCATGGACAAGTAGCCCTTGGTCGCTTGAGACGTGCACAAAGAGAGTTATTCTGTTTCATGCAACACAGCAGACACACTCCATCATGAAGTACATATATACAGAGTAAA
>JAYDZK010000128.1:5156126-5167337 GCA_034509185.1 Euphonia xanthogaster | reverse complement strand
GACGCTCTTCCGATCTTTGCCACCTTAAAGGGATCAGCTCAACTACTGCTGATGAGAAGCATGACTTCAAGAAACAAGCAGTTTTTGAGAATGTGCAACCTCCAAAAGGCATATTATCAGTTCTTCAGCCTTGGCTGTGAAATGTCCCCACCATTCTGCCATTACTCAGTTATAGAATGTGAAGTACTAGCAGCACAGCTGACAGCTGAGCAGAGTAATGCAAGCACACCTGTGCAAAAGTGTTGTGAAGCTACATTGCAACAGCCATTGTTCCCCTGATTTGGGGTGTAAAATGAATTTTTTACATTAAAGTGGAAGACTGCAAAGACACAGCAATGCCTTAGCCCCAGGTCTCTTTCCTGCCATCCTTAAATGGTGGAACTGATGGCATAAGGAGCAGAGAACAGAATGGAATATTGAAGCTTTCTCTTTGCTGGAAACATGGCTTTTGTGCTTCTAGGGACAAATAATACACCCCAGAAAACCTGTGAATCAGAATCAGAAACATGCAACATGTATTACAGAGGTGATACATACAACTGTGTTCTTTCTGACAGAAAAACAGAAGTTTTTCAAATAATTTCTTCCTAAACAAAACTTACATGCATGCATAAAACTCATCTGTATTTCGCACCATACACAGCATCTCACCATACAGAGGTGTGACTAGTTTTTCTATTAGTGAATTTATAAAAAGATTGTCACACTGACTGATACTTTCTCCATGCCTGTGTGTCAGTCGGATTTTAAGGGCTTCCCCAGCTGCATCAAATCCTCCTGAGGAATGCATAGTGTTGGCTCATTCATTATCACAATTTAACTCAGTAAGCTGAGTGCAGTCACAGGTAAACTACTACCCTAATTTTACTGTTAGTATTGCACATACTACTTTCAAAAACATTTGGTATACCACCTCATATATTTATAACTGTATACATTAGGATCTGTTTCAATAATCTCAATTTTTCAATCAAGACTTAATAAACCTGTCCTATCCTCTTTTTTTTTTGCAATTTGAAGGGTAGATATTATAAATTAACTAAGGTAATAATCAGAATTTTTATTTGTTAAGTATAAGCTAGAAGACCTTAGTGCAAACTGCACATCAAAAGAGTAGAAAAGAGCAAAAAAAATCTTAGCATTTTGACTGCCTTTGTGTTTAAATTGTTGCTCATTTTCTTATTGATAGTTAGTAAAACAACATAAAAAACTTATGATTCTCTTTTTGAAGACCCTCTCATGATTATTGCACACAAATCCCCCTTTCAAGATTTTTTTTTAAATGAGTATCTCTCCTGTAATACAGGACTGCCCTAACAATCCAATAACCATTTTTTAAAATTTCCTAAATCCATTTGAGAAATAAAATTACCTCCAAAAGATGCTACTTTCTTCTTCTCTCTTACAGTTACTTTTTCTCACAGTAGGGGTTTCAGAAATATACACATTTACTGTTTATTAAAGAACACACTTCATTCCTCCAACATTTTGGAGAAGCAAGATTCTTCACCCAATTTGTCAAATCAGATTTTTTAAAAATTATCCTGAAATAAAATTATATTTGGTAATCAAATAGCAGTGCAGTTTTAGTTGATGTAAGCCATTGAGCAGTGTGGTATTTCACCGTGTACCTTAATAAAGCCTGCCTGGTATTTCCCAGTCTTTATTCCTGTAGAAACCTTCTTTATGGACATAACCAAAGTAGCTGTAGCAGGAGAAGTATCGTTTACTCTTTTTATTCACATATATCTGCTCAGTCAAAATTTCTTATCCATGTACTGTCACATTCAAAAGACACTATGTCTCATTCCAATGAGCTATTTTTCTTGGTTTTAATTTTCTCTTGGGTTACCTTGTGCATTCTTGGTAGGGCAATTAAATAAAAATAATTAATAAAAAGACTTAATTTTTCATTTGGTGAGAAATTTAGTGTCTGATCTTTTTAATCTTCCATCAGTTCAGGAGCTAGCATAGACCACTACCCAGGTCAGGTAAATCTTATTTATTTGGTAGAGCTAAGGTGGCATTTTTGCCAAACTGTATGTTTATGAATAGCCAAAGCATTTTCCCTAGTGCATCTTCTGATTGACCCTGTTTCCTTTCCTCTGGTCCTTCCAAAGTTCCTGTCTTACAAGCCTAGTTATTGACATGCAAGCTAGATTAATTATGAAAAAATTTACTGTTCTTATTAAGAAAAAAAAAGGTGGGTAATAAGTTACTTTTCAAATATTTCGTACAGTATTTCTACACTTGCACATCTATAAATCTATGGTGTTAAAGCCCATTTCTTGATCCCATGGCAGGCATTATATCTGTTTCAAGCAGAAGTACAACATCTGCAGCCTCTCCTAGGGCACAGTGCCCTCTGAGTGAAGTCTTTAGCATGATGACATTCATTCATTCATCTATTTTTTAAGGACCCAGAACATTGTCTAAAATGTCTGGGTTTTTTAAAACTAACCTGATTATCTCAGGAGGATGACAGTTCTGCACAAAGCCACCCCCTCTGCATATGTGCTCAATGCACTTCTTAGTCCTCTCTTCAGACAGGAAGGCATTAGGCAGTGCGTTAGAGTGTTTTAAGCATATTGAAACAACTACACAAAAAATGCCAGCATGGAATGTGCTACAGGAAGTAACTCATTAGAGGAAAAAAATGGGAGCAGTAAAGGATGAACCGATGACACAAGCGATATAAAACCTCTCCAATAAATTGTTTCAATCTGTATTTCCAATACAGCTCCTGGTGCAGATTTGGAGGAACAGATCCTAGAATGCATGCGCCTGGCAGAAAATTAAAAACTGAGAAAACAGAATTACACATCTACACCTAAACATGAGGGTATTAGTGAAGTGGGTTAGAACAGAATACATGCCTGGAAAAAAAGCAAAGGGAGCAAAGACGGATGCATCTGCAGATCTAGCTTATCTAAATTAGATGAGACCACTGCGGCCAGAGCTCTATCTAACACCAGTTGATGCAACTGAGCACTGCTCATCCATTTCAACAGGGTGGAACAGGAGCTTAACCTAACTGCTGAATAACTCCTTTCACTACCTATTTACAAAACAGTAGTTGCAAGACAACACAAAAAGCCTTGCCTCCATGAACTTCTAGATTTCAGTGTTTATTTAGACCCATCACTATGAAAGCACTATGCTACATTTAGAATTGTATCCACAGGATGAGAACTTTAAACTTTTCATTGAAAAACATGGAAATAATTGGAAATTTCATTCCCTTTTTATTAGGAAGGTCCAGGTAATGTCACAGTGAATTTCTGTGTGTGTAAAAGAGGAAACCTCTGATATCTCTCATTCTTATAAGTTTAGGAAAAAGCTTATTTTGGAACTTAATGGTCAGCTAGTTTTGTTCTGGTAGACTAAAATAAGAACAGAAATAAAAAAGACAAAATACTGTTTTACATTTTCTTACTCTAACTAAATTTACAGTGTACATTGATGACGGTGTTCAATGATGGACAAGGCATATCATAATAAAAATGAGCCATAACATATGAGGCTTTGCAAAGTTTACTTTGTTATTGAGAGCATTGTCTACAGAGAAAAACTGTATATATAGGAAAGGGTCTAGTCAATGTCTTAGGAACAATTTTGCATTAGCCCTTAAAACCACTTAATCCAATTGAAAACTGAGCAATTAAAAAAATTGAACTTAGACTATTGCACTTGACTTTCCAATGTTTTTGGATTTAGGAGCACCTTTCATTTAGAAAAAGAAAAAGAGAAGTTTTTTCTTTATTTTGGGAAGGAAAACATGAAAAAGGAAATAATATTTTGTATGCAGTAAAATATTTATACTACTCCTCTGGTAATTTAATGCTGCTGATATTACACTCTTTCCTTGATGGCAGGAGAATTTCCTCAGGTTGGCTGATGGAATTCAGACAATGGGCTCCTGTTCTTATGTCAGTCATTTGCTTTAAACGCATTAAATAATAAAAGACAAAGAGAAGGAACAAAAATTAAAGCTTTTTGGGGGGAGCCTTGAAGATGCTGATGTATGCATTTCCCTCTCCAGTCAACAGGCACTGCTCATGAGCTGAGAGAGGAGCCAGAGTTCCACCTTCTTTGCTGTGGTCTTTCCCACACCTCCCACACTCTCTGTGCAGAGCTTGCTTATCTCTGGTTATTTTCCCCGCTCTTTTTAACTCTTCAGGGTCCAGTCACTATCTTTCCCTAACGGGTTATAGCTGTAGCTTCAGAAAATCCTTTTTAGTCAGCTCTTTTAATAATGAATCACAGTGCTCATCCTTAATAAGCAATGAAGAGAAACCATACACATGGGGCAACATTCATCTGCCAAAGAAGAAATACTGCAGACTACACCCCCTCAGCCCCTGGTCCACTGGTATTAAGAACGAGTCCACACACCTCACCAAAATTATGTTGTTCTAAAAACACAGGACTTGTGGAGTTTGCATATTCTCATGAGTGCTTCTGGGGCTGGGGGGAAAGCCTTTACAAAACAATCAACACCACTTTCTGATTTGTTCTATATTAGTTATGTTTTGATTCTTTAGAAATCTAAGTTTTATCTTTCTTTTGTTCTTTGGAGATGCTCACAATTCACCCCCCCCCCAGCAGCCATACATCTGGTTTGCAAATAGAAATATTTTTCAACTGTAGCCCCTTCCTGTAAGGATGTGAAAGCTACCTGCTAGGATACACAGCCTGGTCACTTGTGAATTATATATACAACAATTATACATACAACATGTGTCTGCTAAGTTCAATGTCATACGCTACACTACTGCTCAAGCATGTTGTAATAGTAAGAACTGACCTAATTTCCAAGCTACTCACACAAAATCAAACGGTTATATCAAGCATTACCATCTAATACACTGTCAGGCTAGCCATGCTTTACCTGTCTGCATGTTAATTTTGAAGCCAAACTATCAAACACTATGATGAAATAAGATAAATATTATAATGAATAAAACATTTCATAAAACAAAGCCTATAGGGAAATTAGTATATTGTTTAAAATTTCATTGTACAATCCAGTTAAGATGTTCCAAGAACAAAGTCGACTTTTCAGGTTAATGTAACCTATTTTTTTCAGTTGAATGTAACCTATTTTTCACCAAAAAGTTGATTCAAGAGATTTTGTTTTCCAGCTACAAATACCTCTAAAACAGCTTTCGGTGGGGCACATAGTAGTAATGGCACTTTGCATGCTGAGAATAAGAGCCCTCCATGTTATATAATCCCAACTCATTTTTGCAAACAGAAAATAATTATTTCCTGGGAAAGCACATTTTAAAACACTTTTAAAAGCACCTTCAAAGCTGTGACACTTAGTTGAAACAAATAAAAAAAAAATCAGAAAGTTTCACTGATGCTGTCTGCACTGCCAGTCTTTAGCTGATCCTATTCCCACGTACAGCTTTTAGCAAACCAAGATAATTTTTTTCCACCCAAATATTGTTCCACTTACAAGTTGGTCAGAGTGGTACTGGATCTCCAGGTACTGCCTAGGGGCTAGGTAACCCGAAGAAGAGATAGCAGAGGGCTGCTCACAAAGGAACACGCCTTAGAATACAGACACCTTCTTCATCCCTAGAAGTTCACAGCTTGATAAGACAAAGCAAATTGAAGCACAGATGATATCCACCATCCCTTATTTTCTTTTTTACCCCTTTCACAGACCTTTATGGGCAAACCCACACACTGAATAGAATGCAGATGCACAATTTTAGGGTTTTAAAGGCAGCAGGCAAGGTAATTAATAGTAAAGTTGAGACTATTTCTAAATTAACTTTTCAGCAACAGCGACCGCAGCCCTCCAGGCAGGTGCTCAGCGGCAGACACCGGTTCTCGAACGCAAAGCGGGCTCTCACCGTACCTTAAGGAGCCTGACAGAGGGGAGGAAGGCGGCATGGCAGAGCTTCCGGATGGTCCAGTTGAGGGGCCGGGGTGCCTCGGTCTGGTTCATGACTGTCCGCAAATCCCAGCGGGAGATCAGCCGCAGACCTGACAGCGCCTGCCGCGGAAGCCGCCCTCCAGGGCGCGGGCATCCCACGCTCGGCGCGGCGCGTCCCGCCCGCGATGCCGCAGGGCAGAGACTGGGCTCGGCTGGGCTGGGTTAGGATGAGCTGGGCTAGGATGGGCTGGGCTGGGCTGGGCGCGGGGGGGCAGCCGCAGCCGCCGAGCAGCCTGCATAGAGCAGCAGCCTCCTGCGCGGGTCCGGCAGGGTCCCTGCATGCCAAAGGCGGCCGGAGCGATGGAGGCGATCCGCCCGCGCGGGGCAGGCGGCTCCGGGCGGAGAGGGGCTCCGGGGCGACAGGAATACCGGGATGCAGCGCCAGCGGCCGCTCCCGCCCGCCTCCGGGAGCAGCTGGGTTGGCCAGGCTCGCAGCTGAGCCACCTGCCTCACTCATGCGCTTCCCTGGGCCAGAAGCAGGGCAGGAGGAAGCGAATTTAAGTAAAACGAGGGAGGGGTACCTGCACTTTCTTTACCAGAGCATTGAGAGGAGAGGGAAGCCGGCATTAGGGGAGGTGGGGCCAAGGCTCAGACAAGAGGGTGACTGAGGCAGGGGTGAAATAAATTCGCTCTTGATTTACTGATACAATGGCCCTAGGAAGCGTTTAATTGATCTGGCACAGTATCGGTGTGCTAGTGGCAAGGGTTAGAACCTGTACAATAAGGGCATGAGGGCTAATGTACACATCCTGGCAAAAAAAACAAACAAACCTTAGACAAAGCCAAACCGATTCAGCTTGTTTGAATATTAAATATGCATACTAAGTCATTCAATCAAAGACATGAAAACATATGAAGTAGTATTCCTTGGGCAATTCATGTACCGCAAAATATGTTTTCGTTTGGGGCAACAAATGGCCTTCCCAGATAATGGAGATGTTCTTAATGGCAGGCAGCTCTCCAACCAAAGATATATCTTTTTCCCCTACTTTTTTTTTTTTATTATTATTTTTTGGGAATGAAGATTACATGAAGGAAGAGTTAGGAACTGTAAAAGAAACCTTCTCTAAAGCAATGAGGATTTTTCATGTTGCCAGTAATAACCAATTTTTACTCAGATTATGATTGAAAACACCAACTTAAACTGTACTGCTTCTCAGTAAAGTTTAAATCTCTCATAACTGAGGTTAGGAAATACACATTCAGTTTACTTAACTATGATTCACTGATCTGCTATTTTCACATATCCTTTTAATCCCCATAAAGCAAATATATTTCACTTCTATTTATAATTTATTCTTAGAATTGTGTCTTCATTAATCAGAAAAGCTGAATAATTGTCCAAATGAGGTGCAAAGAGATGAAGACTACTGTTTCTTTTGAACATAGGTATACCAATCAGCTCCTCTTCAATGTAGCCTCTCAGGAGTTGTATAAAGGTTCTTATTCAATGTCAGTGTTGGATTCAAAAATATTCTGCCCAGAATATAAAGTTCAAGGACAAAGTGCAAGACTGACTGTGCACCAGAAGAGGTCACACTTGTTCCACCCCACTGTACATGGAAAAATTATGGAACCTCAAACGTACAGGGACTAGACCATGAGCTGTCTGTAGAATGGAGTGGGTAGAACATCAGGAGACATGACTTAGTGACAAAACTTTTGCAGATGAATTTCTGGTTGCGGCTGAGCAGCTAGTTAAAATTACACCTGTTTAAATGCCTCTTGAGTTCTGACTGTATTTCTTTTATGAAAGAAGGAAAAAAAAACCTTGCGTTGATAGTTAAATTTAACTTCAGTAAGTAAATATGATTATCCGTAACTGCTTTTCCAAGACTGTATAAAGGAGACAAAATTAAACAGGTAGAAAAAAATAATCCTGACTTAAAAATAGCATGCATCATGGAAGATGTGTAGCATGGTAACTTTGTTCAGCTATAAAGGTAATCACATCCAATGATAAAGATTTTGGGGTTCATAGTTAAAAGAAAGAAAAGAACTCAAATCAGAAACAAGAACTCAAGACCATGGCTTCCCTCTGTCCCACATCCCCTCAAGTATAGCTTAGATCTGTTTTCTACGTTTGAAGTTCAGGAAGGAGTTTCCTGGGAAGGTATCATACTCATCATTAGCTTGTCCCTTTCACATCTACTTTGCATTAGGTATCTGCTGTAGAACAAAATGTTCAGCCTTTGTATTTGGCACAAAGAAGACAAAGGAGTGATAGCATGCTGCCCTTCTTTTCAATGAGTAGAGTAATAACTCTCTGAAGATGCTAGGTAGCTAAACACAATGAAGAAACATAACAGATAGCTTTAATAAACTGAAAATAGTGAGTCCAATGTATCTTCTAGCTTCCACAGAGCTTCCTGTCTTTGAGATGAGTTCTGCCGTTGCCTTCTTCTGCAAACTGTACCTTAGGGATGAGAGTTGTTATATGCTGCAGTGTTTAACACACACCAACCCTTATTCACATGTCTGTTTTCCTTGGCTTTGTACCTTGCCTAATCATTTGTACTTGCACAAAGTGAGTGCAAGAATATGAGCTTCTGTCAGTGGCAGTGAGAAAGCTCTGATAGAAGGATATTACCATGAGACAGGAGCTTCTCTTCCACCACAAAATCCTTGGGTGTCTTTGGGCAGACCATTCAAACTGCTTGTCCTTAAGGCCAAGGCTTAATTTATTTTTAATGTATGCTTCTTACCTATAAGCAATACTGGAATGATTTTGAGGCTATTAAGTGTAAATATGAGTAAACTGAAGCAAGGGGATTTCTTTCTATTCCCAGCCCCCACTTCCCTACTTCCATATTTGGTAAGCATAGATGGTGAAGATTTGGAAAGTACAGAGGGAAATTCTGAAAATCTTCATTTTTTCCCTGAGATTCTGACAATAATAATTAAAAATAGTAGTGAAATATTATTAATATGGTCTGGGGGGGGGGTTCGTTTGGGGGGCTTTTTTATTACTTCAGTATTAACTCAGAAAAAGTCAGAGTATGAGTCTCATATTTCTGTTGGAAAAAGCAAGTGCTCAGATCAGATCAACTCCTACAATCTGAGGCCTATTAGGAGGTGCTAAGATTCAGCAATCCCACTAGAATTTAAGACCTGCTTTCCTAGATTTAAGAGACAGATCTGCCACTTTCATATTAAAACATTTTTTCCTTGAAGCATGCTCCCTGAACCATTGGTATTCACCTCTAGTTCTTTGTCTCTTGCGAAGGAGCACCTGTGGTACCACAGGAAAGAAAAGCAAATAGAAGACAAATGCTATTGCTTACTGCAACACAGACAGATTTCTACTCCTCTTAAAGCTATTGTTCATGGAAAGCATTTTTCTGACCAGCTCTTTTTGGGTTCTGGCAATCTAACATGACAATAATTCTACACTTAGAAAACTCTTATACAAATTTAATACCTCTGGAAATGCTACAGAATAAAAAGCTTCTGAGAAACACATCAGCATCCAGACCACTCTGAGCACATCAGCAATGTCCAACATTTTCAACCTGAGAGCAAAATTAAGCAAAAAGGTGTTATAAGCAAACCCCAACACTACTCTTCTATCCTGCCCAAGTAACAATTCCTTTGTGAAATAAGAGATGATGTGTAAATGAAAGATGGAAAGGGAGGGACCAGCAAATGAGAGAGATGTATTGGTCACCATGGTAGAAAACCTCTTCTATGTGGCCACCTGGGGAGCAACAACAGGCAGAAGAGTTTTCTCATGATATCACACCTGGTTTTCCCATGTACATCATAGAGCAGAATCATAGAAAAGTTTTGTTTGGAAGGGATCTTTAAGAATAATCTAGTGCAACATCCCTGCAATAAGAGGGACATCTTGAAGTAAACCTGAGTCCTGTCCAACCTGACTTTGAGTGTTTCCTGAACTTAGGAATCAACCATCTCTCTGGCAGCTTCTGCCAGTATTTTACCCTCCCTCGCTCTAAAAAACATCTTCCTTATATCTTGTATAGATTAATCTTCTTCAGTTTAAAAACCATTGCCCCTTTTCCCATCACAAGAGGTTGTGACATAATGTCTGTCCACATCTTTCCTATAGGCACCTTCCAGTATGGAAGATTGTTGAGGGTCTCTCCAGAGCCTTCTCTTCTTAGGCTGAATAACAACAACTCTCTCAGCCTTGAGGTGCTCACAAGAGAGGTGCTCCAGCCTGCTGATCATCTTTGAGGCCCTCCTCTGTCCTTGTGACCCCCAGAGCTGGATGCAAGACTCTGGGTGGGGTCTCAAGCGGGCAGAGCAGACAGGCAGAATACCCTCCCTGGCCCTGCTGGCCACGCTGCTTTAGATGCAGCCCAGGACACAGCTGTTTTTCTGGGCTGTGACTGCCCAGGGCAGCCTCTCATCCACCAGCGCTCCCAAGTCATGCTTTTGCTGGGCTGCTCTTGGTTTGCTCATCACCCAGACTGCTTTGATACTGGGGCTTGCTCTGACCTAGGTGAAAGGTCTTGTTCTTGGACTCTCATGAGATTCTCAATGCCCTACTTGTCAAACTTGTCCAGGTCCCTCTGGATGGCACCCTGACCTTCAAGTGTGCTGACTGCCCCACTCATCTCGGTGTCATTTGCAATCTTGCTGAAGGTGCTCTTGATCCCACTGTCCATGCCATTGATTAAGACATTAAACAATACTGGTGCTAATACAGACCCCTGGAGAACAATTATTTTACAGATGTTGGTCAAAAAATTCACCACTACCCTCCAGATGTGACCATCCAGACAACTCCTCATCCACTGAATCATTCACCTATCAAATCCATATCTCTCACATTTAAAGAGAAGGATGATGTGTGGACCATGCCAAAGGCCTCGATACAACTTATGTGAGAAGAAAGACATCTTCACAGTGTAGATAGAGATTTTGTCAAGACTTCCTTGCTCTTGGACCAAAGGGCTTGCACTTCCCAGTGGGATTGCAAATACCAGAAAAAATAGAGCTACCCTTGCATTTAGAAATAGGGCTACCTTTGCTTGCAGTGGCCACCATGGGTCTACTACATAAACACGCTGATGTGGAGGTGCTAGTTCTTCATCAGATATTTTGTCCATCTCCTAGGTTTGTGGAGGAAATGGCAGGATGGCAATAGAAAAAGAAATAATTCAGAAGCTCTTGTTTCAAAGTCAATGCTAACAAATCCTTCCATTGGTATAGTAAAGAATCACAATTCACCTTAGTATCCAGTCACTTTGCAGGGCTATTAGCAAAAAAATTGAAAAGAACATCAATGAATAGCA
>JAYDZK010000128.1:5047854-5059157 GCA_034509185.1 Euphonia xanthogaster | reverse complement strand
GGAGCCAACTTACTTCTAAGAAGAAAGAAAAATAAAGGCTGCTACAAAAAGTTTCTATTAAATACATCTCAAACTGAATTACAACTTACTCTTCAGCATAAATTACTGCTAGACAGGTTTTCTTCATTTCCCCTTGCAAGAGCGATATAAAAAAACCCTGAATATCCTTCATCAAAACTCACATATTTGATTATATTTAAGGATACCACATAAAAAAGAGTTGTTCCACTGTTTGCTAAAAAAAAAATTCAAATTACACTTCAAATCACATTGACATCAAATGTTTTCATACCATATAATTATGAATGATGGCCTGTTTCAAGTAAAATAAAGAAGAAAAAGACAGCTATTTCATATAGCCAGATGTAGTTTAAAAAGCAGTCAAATATTGAAAAGAAGGCACTTCATTGGCATGCTACTGACCTGAGAGAACAAACCTCATTCCTAGCCTGCAACCTATGGACTCTGAGGGCTCAGAAATTGGGCCTGAAATTGTCCCTGAAAACAGGAATCATCTGATTAGATGATCAATCTACCAGAACCTCTAAATACCATTAAGAATTTCAGTGGCTGACCAACAGTTTCAATTATGTATTCAAAGACTTCTGAGCTGACAGTGGATGTAGGATTTGTCCTTCTCAGAATGAAATGTGGTAGTATTGGAAAGACAGAGCTGAAGATATTGATAAAATTAATTCATAGAATCACATTAGCAACATCATAGAATGAAACATTTTGAACAATTTTGAAGCATTTTGAGAGAGGAAATGAAGTCATTTTCATGCAGTAATTTAGATCAAGGCAACTAGGTTTTTCTGCTCAGACCTATTTGTCATTAGACCTGCAGATGGCATAAATGTGGGATGAGGGCCGGCAAGCAAATGGGTGTTCTGCAAGCAAGAGGGACTCCAACAAGCTGGAGAAACAGGCTGACAGCAGCCTCAATTGGTAGCCCTCAAAAAAGGAAGTACCAACTCCCATCCCATGGGAGGAATAACTTCAGGCCCCAGCACAGGCTGACTGGAATGCGTCTTTTCAGAAAATGCTGTGGGGTCTTTGGCAGACAATAAAGCAAAGGCCAAGGTCATCCTGAGTGCATTAGGAAGACCACTGCCATCAAGAGAAGGGACATGGTCCTTTGCCTCCACTCAGCACCACTGAGGCAGCACCTGGATCGCCGCGTTCAGCTCTGGACTCCCCACTAAGAGAGACATGGAACCACTGAGATAGACCAGCAAAGGGCCATGAAGGTGGTGAAGGGCTTGAAGCAGTTGCTGTCGTATGAGGAGGTGCTGAGAAGGATGGACTGGAAAAAAGAAAGCTCAGAGTGATTTTATCGACATATATCCAAATACCTGATGAGGAGAGAAAAGGGTCAAGGCTTTTCTTGGTGATTGACTGTGACAGGACAAGAGCAATAGGCACACATTGAGATACAGGAAATTCCACTTAAAAAGAAGGAGAAGCCTTTTCAGTGGTAATCATAGTTATGGACTGGCACAACTTGTCCGAAGAATTCCTGCGGTGTGTCTGACCTTGGAGATACTCAGAATCAAGTGGAAACATTTCACCGGCTGCAGCTGACCCTGTTCTGACCTGAGGGTTGGACAACTTTCTCAACACCACTGTGGGATCTCTCGTGATGAATTTCGTGCCATTTCATGATTATTTATTGATGAATAGGAACAAAAATTGTTTCTAGATAAATCTTTTGAGGGTCCTTTCACAAACTCTTAATTAGAAAATATATTGAAAGAAGAAATTCAGTGTTATTAAAAGTTAGGCCAAGGTAAAGTTGACTGGGACCTCAAAAACAGCCCAGTTTCTTCAAGGAATTTATCTAGATTCCACAAAGCAAAAACTCAGTTTCAAAAATGACATAATTTTTCATACCATATATAGAAAATGTGTTCAAAATTCAATTTACATTTTGTAGTAGCTATAAAAAAGTCATTAAACAAAGATCACCTTCTTTTTCAGGAAAGGAAACAGCTCTAATCTGGTTGTGTTAGCCTAAAACACCTGTCTCCTCTGCATTTACTGTGAGTTCTGGAGTTTAAATCAAGACACAGAAGACAAGATTAGGAACAGAATCTCACTATGATCTAAGTAGAATGAGTTCATTTTAAAAAAGCACAAAGGGGCCTGTTATCTCCCTTAAGATGGTCCTTCAACCCAGAGACCCTTGGGTGGTCAGCAGAGGAAGCCCATGCTTGAGCAGACATCGCAGCAGCACAGTTCAAAGCAACCCTTCCACGAGTCCTTCATGGGGGAAACAGCACATAAATTTACAACAGGGAGTTTGGTTTTTGGCATGCCAGCTTGCAGAATGAAATGCAGAAACTTTTTCAGGGGCCCAATCTGTTCAGATATAGTATGAATGACAGACAGGACTGTCTAAACACATCTGTGATTGTGAGAGATTGCACTGAAAATCATGTCATCACACCCCTCTCGCCATGTGCTGAGTGGAGGTCTAATGATCCCAAGGACTCCAGCAGATCCCATTCCAGATGAGGAAATCATAAAGAAGAATGCAGAATATGCACATAACTAAGCCACTTCCCCTTGGTTTTGATATGGTTCAGTAATCTGTATAATATATGAAGGCTACAAATTTATTACTGGGTTTTTTTTAGAAAAAGATATATGTTTGCGTTATTGATATCCCTTTATAGATATGATGATTAAGCCCTGGAAAAGAACAAACCCACAAATTACACAAGGCACCTGCCCCATGTTTAGATTTTAATCTTTTCTTGGAATGGTGCCCATATTTTAAAACTTCTTCTAAATTTTTGTCCTCTCTGTAGCATAAATTATGCATATTCTCATACTCCAGAAAGCAAAAGTTGGTATTCAATAATTTGGAGTGAGACAAAAAAATCATAAAGCTCCACCTCATCCCTCATATTCTTGAAAATAAATGCAATATTACTACAATACTTTTTTAGCCATGGCACTTTGCTTGGCAAAATTGCTTATGCAATCTGACCTAGACTATCTTCTTTCTATACTATAGCTTTAATGTTCAGGTATTGGATTTTTCATTGTTTTGGCTTTTCTTTTTTCTAGAAATACACATGTGCAACTAATTCAGAATTTATTTTCAAAGGATTGTGTAGTTGGCATAACTTGATGATTTGAAGACAAACCGACTAGTATTGCATTTGGTTTTTTTCTGGTTTTGGAACATCAGCTTTGTTCAGTGACAGGACTGAAAGAACCTTTTCCCAGACTTTGCTCTCCATTCATAGAATCACAGAATGGTTTGGATTGGTAGAGACCTTTTAAGGACCATCTCCTTCCAAACCCTGTCCTTGGGCAGGGACACTTTACACTAGACCAGGCTGCTCAGAACCCCACCCAACCTGGCCTCTAACCTTCCTTATCTAGGGGAGTGTTTTGGATTTTACTATCTGATTTCTTTAAAACTTGCATCTTGGCAGCTGCTCTTCCTTAAGTTGACTCAAAAATCAGGTAGATATTTCTTGTCATCCAGAGGGTTAAATTAAACTGCATAACGCAGTGATGAGTTTTTTCTTTGCAATAAGCCCTCAATGGGGACCTTCTGCACTGGAGAAGAGTGCTACTAGATGAATATGTGTAAGCAGTTCAGCAACAGTGCTTCTAAACACTCTTGCATAAAACACTGTGCAATGTATTTACAGAAAAATATTAAAGCCAAGTACATAAAAACACTTGCTAATGTAGGAATTTTTAATTTATTAAATTTTATGACTGCAAGTAGATCCAGAGAGGAAAGTTAGGAAACTTAGGATGCCCAACCATTTGAATTTTTACTTTAAATTATACAGTAGCTTGATACATATAACAAAACACAGAATACATGCATCAAAATTAAAATAGTAATAGAAATTCTAAAGGCCCCTGTATGGCTTTTGAAACAAGGATCTTAAACTTTTCTCAGCTCAATTAGATTACACTTTTATGCACTAATCTACACTGTTTCTGCCCTTTGCCCATGCCATTAATTCAATTAATGCAATTCTATCTGACATTTCTTTAAATGTTGAAAATTCCCTTCAGAGCACAAGACTAAGAAGAAGATTTAAGAGGGATAAATGTTGTAAGAGAAATAGTTTTGGTTTGATATTTTCACAGAATGTTCAGTATTGGAAGAGACCTCTGGGAGATCATGTAATCTAACCTCCACACTCAGGCTCAGTCTCCCAGGATTTCTGAGGGGATTCTCCTCACCAATATTGCACAAAACATACAGTGATGCCCATGCAGCAATAAAGACACCCAGGGAGTGTCTTTACCTCTGACAACAGCCAGTTTTTCTATTAAAGCCTGCTTAGTTCAAAAAATCCTCATGTAGAAGTGTTTCTACACAGCAGGCAAAACTATTGCTGAACCACTGGTTAACCTGAACCCTGATAAGGAAATNNNGGCAGTGAGCCACATGACAGGAAACATTTGCCACAAACAGGAGAAATAATGCAATCTTACAAACTGTAGTTTGTATCTAGGAACATTATTGATATGACTGAGGTGACCATAGCAAAGCAAAAATGTAAATTGTATTTCATTTAGAATACAAGAGGGAGTAGAACCTGGAACACAGTTTAACTTCATCAGGCTCTGGAGGCAACTTTCTGAAATGCTAGGTTCTACCACTAGCCACAAGGGCCACATTTCTTCCCTCTGGTGATACAAATAAGATAATTTCTATGAAGGCAAAACCTGTAAATCATACTGACATGTGTATTTGGAGTAAAAAAGGCTGAGTTTTCTCCTTGTCATTTGTACATGCCTAGCCCCTTCATGGAGACTTTGAAACACTGCATAAAAATAGAATATAAGAGACCTTCCAATGGTTATCACTTCTCAACAAGGAAGAGGCATGATGGCTATAACAGATTATATCTGGCTACATGGTTTTGATGTGTCCAAGCTTCTTATCAGGACACAGAACTAAAAACAAGTCACACACCTCTGGAAAGTCTGTGGTTCCTGCTTAGCACTAAAACTTAAAAAAAAAAAAATTACTGTTCAGCACAAGTGACTGGTCTGTGAAAATGGCTTTAGGGATTTGCAATGGCTCCTCCCAAGTATTGCAGCATATCCTCTGCAGCATCTAAATTACAGCATACAATTGATTTCAAGGTGAATTCATGTTGCTCGAGATGGGCATATCAAGGCTTTGCCCACATGCTTACATTTGGTGTAATCATGTGATGTCATAATGTTTCTCTGCTTATGTTGCGCACATAAACCTCCTTTGCCACTTAACTGCAATCTTCCAATTTCAGCTCCTTCGTATGCTTCACTAACAAAATTCTTCTCCTGCCTCCCTGACTAGAATGACTCCGGTCTCTTCCCCGGAACCATCACATACACAAAAAGAATAGAAAACAAGATCTCACAACAAGAAAGGATGGGAGCCATCCTCTGCCAGCAGAAATATTGTCAAATGCATTGAGTACTTAAAACCTTTGTTTCAGTAGGAAAATTCAACTGAGTTGTCAAACTTGGATGACAAATGACAGCGCCTGCATTTACAAAGTCTAGAAATTTATGTAACAGCAATGTAAAGCCAAATATATGTCAGGTTTCAGGGATTTTTTTTAATTATAAGTTATTCCACTGTGAGCAGAATATTTAAGAGAAAAGATACACATATGTGGGAGGTTTTCGACATTTTAATGCAAATGACAATCAAAAGGCTGCTTGAGGAACATAAATGCCACACCTTATCCTTGCTGTGGTCTCTCTGGTTCTTTAATAAAATTAAAGTTATACAGTTAAGTGCAGGACTAAACTTTATCAGTAGTGCTTTATCAGCAGTGCTTTGGGAGTCTCAGGACTCCTCAGGTAGTCCTGAGACTTCTAAACAATTCTCCCTAAAACTAAAAAAATAAAAATAAGAAACCTCCTGACTTTTTCATACAGTTGTGCAGAAAAAAAAAAACAGCTATCTGTTTCCATTAGGTTTAGGACAATAATTTGAGGAAATCCAGCACAAATTAAGCTTGTTGGATGGACCAAATAGCCTCCTTGGATAAAAAGGGCCAGACTTCTGACTAAAGGGGAAATGTAACAATATTTTTTTATTCTTCTGACTGAAATAAAACGTTTGATATGACACCTAGTAAGAGATTAGACAACCTATAGGAGATTAAATTGTTAAAGAAAGTCAAAATACATAGAAGGATATGCATAAAAACGCATTAGACAAGAGGGAGATTTCAAGGAGGTTTCCTCATGTATCATTGTGAAGTACAATCCTACTCCTTGGCTTCATAAGTTGCCTTCATGTAAAAAACCTGTTTCAGCAGAACCAGTCACATTTTTAAAAGACAGAATTTTGGAAAGTAGCAGTCACACAGAAGCACCTGACTATCCATGTTAGCCAGCAGAAGAAAGTTCATTTGGTAGTACAAAGGGCAAGATTATATATGCAACAGCTGTGAAGAGACAAGGGGGATTAGATGATAAAATACATGCCACCAAGTCCTAGGAGTTATCAAGAAATATATCCACAGGAGAGAGAAATTTTGAAATTCTGTATCAGCAAACTGTACTATCTAACCAATAATGAAAAGAAAATGGGGTGAAGGGTGGAGAGAGGATTTGCTTTTTTAGAGTAAGCACAAAGAAGGCCTCTTGAGTTAGAAAGATGCCTGAAGAATGGAGAAGTAGACAGAGCAAGGCAGAGACATCTTCCATAATTTCAATAAATTTTGGCCCCTTATGATTGCAGGGCAGACAACTGGAAGTAGCTGAGGTCTTGTCCACATTAAACTAGATCTAGGCAGGTGATGTCCTCTAGCAGGTCTCTAAAAGGCATCTCTAATTATAACAAGCTTGTGTAAATGAGCTCTTGAGCCTAAGATGAATCACAGTGTAGATGTTAAAATGACTAACAGCCACAAATTTGCTAAAGCATGATTTCACAGTTATCTGTCATATGAAAACTGATAAGGAATTTTCCAAGTCCCCTCCAGATTGTTACTGGATGCATCTTAGAACAAATGAGAGTTGAGACTGCATTTCTCTCATGCATCAGCCCTTTTTCTCTTGGGATATCTAGCACAGCTCCAGGTACTCAAGGATACACATGCTCAACACAATGCCAGGATAAGTATTTTTGACAGAGGCAATTTTTGCACAATGTAGACTGTAGAGTCACATAGTACAACTATATTAGCACATAAAGTATGGGCAAATTCAGAAATGGCAATTTTTGGATTTCTTTCTTTTGAAAGTTTAAATCCTACTACTATTTACCTGACAAACCAGTGTTATGCTTCTCTTCCAGGTATTATCCTGGCTAAGCAAGAATAGCCTATGGGCTCATAGTAACACACTGAGAATGCAGCTAAAGAGGAATCAAAATCCTCCAAGTATCATGGAAGGAAGACTTTGCGGAGATGGTAGCACACATTACTCAGGGTAAATCAAGAGTTGCTGTAGTCACACACAGAACTTCACTAAATAGATCATTTCCATCTGAGAAAATAATCTCCATCACAAAAGAAAACACAATGAAACTCTGCAGAAGTCCAGCACCTGTAGTGATGTAGAGCACTTTTAACAGCAAAAAATTCAGAGGACATGATAGGCAAGAGACTTTGAAATCACATTCTGCACATAGGTGCCTTGAAACCCAGAAGACTAATATTTGTTCTGCCACGCTGCTTAGACAGACTACTCCTGCTCTCTTTCTGAGGACTCTGTTCAATACTTACTTGCAGGCCAGGAGCAGTTTTCCAACAAAGCTGAAACAAAATTATTTATTGTTATGGGCTGTAATCTAATCTTGTATATCTATGCGTGTGAATCAGTTCTCATGTGATATTGTCAAGTGCAATTACATTTCAATGGAAAATTTTGTGCAATATACAAAAATACAAAATTGGATATACACTTTACACTGCACACACTCAAGTAAGATCCATTTCAACAGAAAGAACTCTGATTCAGAATTGAATAGCCTAAACATTTGACTTGACATTGAGCTCTTTTTTAATTTTAAATATTTTTGGTTTTAAGTCCATTTGCTGCAAGAGGTAGCCTATACAATTTATGCATGTCTCAACTGTGTGTTTTTCTACAACAGTAACGAAAGATCTCAATTTTTTTGCCAATGTTCTCCAGACACATCCCACAATGTCTGGCAAATGGATGACTGTGTTCAACAAAGATTTCAGTTCTCTTTGTGGAAAGAAAATAGCCATGAGACATGTCCTTCAAATTTCATTTTTTTTATTTTTTGTTTCCCTTTTCTTCCAAATGCCTTTTTGAAAGGGCAGGCCTAGCTATATGTTGAGAACAGATTAATTGGAATTTCTTTTCTGGAATTTCTGTTGTTGACATCTGCTGACAGGTTCCAAATTCAGTTGAGAATTCTGTCATAAATATTTCTAATGCTACAAGTGAAAAACTAATAACAGTATATATCAAGCGTAACTTTTTCTTCAAGTACTTTTTAAAATATGTTATAAGTTGCATATACTTCTATAACATCTATACACTTTAAATTTACTGACTTTGAAATCCACAAAAATCATCTTTGAATTGTCATGTTTTAAAATATATTCTAAGTATTATTCCATTTCCTAATTTCATCTTACCTCTGTGGGGGTAACAATTCAGCAGTTCAATTGTGACCTCTCTTGCAATGAAATAAGGCAAATGATTAAGCCAGAATTTCCGACCTCTCACATTCCTCATATCATGCTGAAGTAGACAAGGAAAAAGCACATGGTCATCTCCACAAAAACATTCCTAAAAGCAATGTGAAAATGATGGTGCTTGCCTTGAAATTTAATCTAATTGAAATTAAGACTATTATATCTCAGAGCAGTCTTTAAGAAATCAAAAGAGCAGGTTGCCTGCCTTACTGCAACTTGGCATCAAAAAAATTTGTGAGACTTTTAAAATGTCCTATTTCTTCCATATTATATCAAATATTATATCAGCCCTCCAGGAGTTTTAGAGTAACCAACAGGATGCATTCCTAATATACCAATGGTTCATTCTTCAGTAAGAACTATAGCTGCCCTGACCTGTGACCTTTTCAAGAATAAAACTGTTGACATGTGTGGAACAGCTTAAATGTTTCATGTGTAAGAAAGCCCAGAGCAGTCTAAGTGCATCTGATGCCAAATGTACCACTTATACACAAACCACTATTGAAAACACTTATTTTCTAGCAGATCTACCATGTATGTGCTAGATTCCTTACCTGTACATGTACCCCAGATACGCTGGATCTCTGAATGGAAAAATAGCTGTGGGATATCTAGAAAATACCATGAAAAATTAAAAAAAAATCCACTGAACAAGGACAGGTAGAGGCAAGTAGAATACTTCCCAGGTAATATCTGTTAGCTATACTTTTCCACTTCATTAGGCACTGAATCAGCTGTTTGTCCATTACCAGCCCTTAACACGAATTTTAAGTGTTGTGTGAATAAATACACAGCTATCACACTAACAGTATGTTTCCAGCAGAATCAAAATTTTAACAGCTGATTTACCTCATAAAATTTGAGATTTATCATCTCCTCCCTATCTGGCAGCAGAGCATTGATTCCTCTTTAAAGGGAGCATGAAGATCCAGAGGCCTGGCAATTACTGCAGCTGAAGTTCAGCCATTAATAAAACAAATTAAGAAAACACTTAAGGATTTTAACAGAATGAACCTGAGACCATACTCTCAGTGGTTTAGATCTGATAATGATGGTATGGGCATCTCATCTACTCAGATTACTGGAACAATGAAAGATCCTCAGTTTTCTCAATTTAATTTAAGTGTTCCTTTAGCATCCACTCTATTGAGATAAGCAGCTGTTAGTAGAACACCCATCCCAATAAACAGCATAGCAACAAACCATGATCTCCCTTGCTGCCTGTAGTAACAGCATCACATGCAGCAGGGTCATTAGCAGAGGAGGCACAATCAGCTATCGCTTTCTAATGCTACATTATTAACTGAAGAAAAACACTCTTGTGAGATGCTAGGATTCAATTTTTTTTTAGATTTGCTGCCAATAGAAAATTAAAAAATATTTTAACCTGTATGAAAATGGCACACACCTTATATTTTCAGTGCCAAACTGAAGATTACCCTCAAAATCATGACACTAAATAATATTAACTGAGACTAGTTCTATTAAAGACCATCTCACTTTCTGCCCAGAAATGAGAATCACTTACTATCCTGTTACAATGAGCAGCTGGAAATGTCCTCATACAAACTTGTCATTACATTCTTTTAACCTTTGCCAGAAATTAAAAAATAAACAAAAGAGGAAAAAGCCAGACAGAACACATATTTGGACAGGCGCCTTTTCAAGCCTTGCCTCCAGTTTCAACATTAAATGGCTTGATTTATGTCATAAGACCCCCAACTTGGCATAGGGGTACCAGACATTTTCACTAGCCCTTTCAGTCCTGGCAGGTAGAGCCTGAGACAACTCTAAGCTCCAGCCCACGCCACAACTTGCCTGACTCAGAAAGAGCCAGGCACCAGTTTGAGCATCATATTAAATATACTGCTGTTTCTAAGAAAATGAAACAAAGGAGGAAAGGCTGTGAGAACAAGAAAAAAAAAAAAAAATTAGTGGGTAGGAGATATTGTGGTAAAGAGACATTGCTTCAGGCATCCTGTAGATAGATAAGAAACCAAATTAAAAAGTGGGATGAGCCCATCAATGCTTCTCAGTTTAATAGGACTTCTGGTTCTTCTTCAAAAATAGCACAATATAAATACATCCTTATGACTCATCTTTCAAAAATACTTTGTATGCATATCTATATACACACATTCATACATATATACATATATATATATAAATATATAAATATATATGAAAATTGGAGTGGGAAGAGAAAAATAGGCATAGAGATGGCAATCTCAGTGCTGCAGAAAGTCTGAAGGAAAGAATAGGACAGCTAACTCATGCAAAGAACAGTCCAGGAAAGGCACACACAGATAAACCACTGATTTCCAAGGAAAACCTGACATTTTTTAAATACAATTAATTCCTTAAAAGGGAGACTGAACTGTGGGAGTTTCAGACAGTCCTGCAAGTGATAAAATATAAAATGTGGAAAAAGAAGTGATTATGGTGAGAAAAGAGAAGCACAGGAATATTTTGGTGAGTGCAAAAAGCAATCTACAGAAGCTGGACAAGTTGCATTTTTTCTTAAGGCAAATTAAGTCATCATGCATAGGAATCTGATTTCCTCTTTGAATTAGAAACCCCTCCAAAAGTATGCAGCAGTGAGGATGCTGGGTTTTATCCTCACCCCTTTCTAAAAAGACA
>JAYDZK010000128.1:4996489-5006527 GCA_034509185.1 Euphonia xanthogaster | reverse complement strand
GAACCTCTCCGAACCTCTCCGAACCTCTCCGAACCTCTCCGAACCTCTCCTCTCCGAACCTCTCCTCTCCGAACCTCACCGAACCTCTCCGAACTTCCCCTTTTTTCCCAAAGATTGATGAAAGTCAAAGCCTTAATTTTTGTCTATTTGCAGGAACTTACATGTTTTTACAGTTAAAAGTAAAAATTTCTAAATAACATTATTACTGAAGGAAACAGAAAACAGAGAAAGACATTATCTTGATGACATACAAGGTTCTTTATCCTTTCATCTCACTCATACTATTTTCTTCCAATAAAGGTTTTGACAGCTAAGATAACATGTGGATAAAACAGCAGGTGTGAGTCAGACCTTACTCCAAATTTTATCCTGGAGAGAATAACAAGTACAATCTAGTTTATTTTAAAACAAAAGATAGGAGGATTGGTAAGAAAAATTACATAATAAAGTTTGTTTTATTAATATGTAAAGCTACAGTTCAAGCTTAAAAATTTACAATACAAAATTATACTTGACCTCTCCCACCTCAAATGAAGTCAATCAATGCTAAGTATTTGACCAGACAAAATGTGTGCTCTTTACAACTTAGAGTTTCTAACTTGTAGCAATGAAAGAAAATAATGGTATGATTTATGATGTTCTCTTTCAGTTATGTAGCAATGTCTGAGTTAAAAACATGTTACTATTTGAGAAATAGTATGTATTTTAGGTATACTTATATATTTATAGTGCAATGGGAAAATATTAAAGCATTTTGGGGCATTTAAAAGCTTGTTTTCAAACTTCCAGTTTTTGGTGGACTGATGTCTAAGTTGTCTGGAGTATAGAGTACAAGATAATAATGAGAATGGCTTAACTATAGAGTAGCCACTGGAATTTTAAAGCGAGAGAAAATGACATGGTAAACTCCAGAAACAAAGCACAGACTGCCACTAGCTGTTCTCTGGATTTAAATTACAATAACATAGTGCTATGAATAATTACTCTTATGTAGAAGTCAAAATTATATTTGCTTTTAAATGAGGGTGGATCTTTTCCCTGCAAGCAGCAGGGTAATCCCACCACAACTTCACAAGCCTTGTTAAAATCTCACTGGTATTGTGAGTGACATGCAGCGCCAGCATAACACAGCAGAAGGGACACATGACAAAGAGACAACATGTAATATAACTCACTCCATTACTTTTTTTAGTCACACAAAAATCAATTCTGTTTTCAAGCAGACTTAGGTGTGCACTGTATTTATCTCTGGACTTTGCTGCTGTTCCAGATTTGTTGAGATGACCACTGACAACTTGGGCATACAGGAATAAGCTACAATTTTCTTTACACTAGCATTTTATAAACCTCTGCTTTTCTTATGTTGTTCGATGTTTTTTTTCAAATTGTGCTTGGTATGTAAATGTGCACACACATGTTTAAGTCTGATACATTTTTTTGAGTCCTTCACCTGCTGAAAAAGCCTTTGATCCACCAGTGTAATTAGTACAAAAATTGAAATAATCTTATTAGATACTCAGCTACAGTTAAAAGTTATCTGCTTTACAATAATGACATTAAGAAAGCTTTTTCCTGTCAATGTCATATATTAGATTTGAAACTGAAAATATATCTCTTTCTTAATCCTCATGTGCTCAAGGAAACATTCATTGCAATCATGTAACTAAATACCATGAGATAGACTAAATAGTTGACTTAGAATGAAAAACACCCTCAAGAATTCATAAAGTATAGTCAGTCTTCCTTGTCGTAGCTTGTACAATTATTGCCAGTGAAAAGTAGCTTTGAAAAGCTACTTTTTATATATGATTACTGAACACTAAAAATTGAAGTGGAATGTTTCACCTGAAGGGAGAGTTTGAAAGTAAACGATACTAATTCTTATTTGATTGCTGATTCATATATTTGTCTTACTATTTGTTACCAGGTACTCAGCAACTTTATGGATTCTCTAATTTCAAACTTCTTTTTTCTTCTCAGGTGCAAAATTGGCAATGAGGTCAAATGTATTAATATGTTGAGCTGAATAGCTTTTACACAGTATTGAGTGCTTTTGCTGAGAGACACCTGAGACCGGTTGCTATAGTCATATTTTTCAAGAAAGCCCCGCATTGATGTTGTTCATATGGGGTAGAAATGTGGAGAGGAAATGAACTGCTTTGTTTTTCCATGCACAGGAAGGCCAGCTTGCACAACTGTTAACAAATGAGCAAAAAATGTCACAGATTGGTAGCCATTTGGAGGTGGGTGGAGTGGGACATGAGTGGAGAAGAAACAGGTCAGATCCATACCACAAAGTTGGGGGAAGGTGTAAGCAATGACTATATATACATGTATTCTAATTAACTCATTAGCTGTCAGGGTAGATACCAAGAAGAGTGTTAGAGAAATGTGTTTCAGCTCTCCAGCATGAACAACACCTCTTGCTTGAACATCTCATCTCCTTGAACCAGCTCTGGCAGCACCTGACAACCTGGTTCAAAGCCTTTACAGCCAAGCATCACATCAAGTGTTTTTTGCTTGAGACAAGGAGCTGGCAAGCAGCACAATTATCCTTGATTGTCTCCCTTCTCCTCATTTTCCCGCACAAACACTTCCTGTATTTGTTGCCATTACTGGCCAAAGAGTGGTGCCACTGCCAACTTTCTGATTGTGGAAAAAAGAAAATAAAGTATGTAGTAGCATTGAGGGTATCTTACTGGACTGCTATAAAATTCTCTTTGACGCAGTTGGCCCTTAAGTTTGATTCTGTCAGAACACAAACTTTTCATCATTAACTTCTCCCACACAATGGCATTCATGCAAGCTGTGATGGTGCAGACTCACACTTTTCTTGAAAATCTCCCACTGAGGTGAAGCTTGTGTAAACAGGACAGGTGGAGTTTCAAGAAAAAGTGGTGTCCAAAATAATGTTTTTAAGTTAGGCAAAGCTCGAGATATGAGATATAGTCTTACAAGCCAGGAGGTGATCATGCAGTGAAAAATAAAGGTGTTTTCCTGGTACAGGGCTCTTGTTTAATGGTGGGACTGGCTGTCAAAGGAAAAATATTGGAAAATGAGGGGGCAAGAAGAGAAACTGAGACTGCACATTGGCAAGGAAGGTCCTTATAGGCTTGGGGGTCCTGGACTCCTGAAGGAACCCATGGCTAAGAGTTGTGGAGAACCTAAGATAAGAAGATATTTGTAGAGACATACATGGTTTTGCCAATAATTTTGATTTGTTATCAGCCACTAAGCTTGTTTATCGTCTGTTTTTCAGCCAAGTCACAGTTAATGCACATTCACATGTCTCAGGATCTAATCATAAACCAAGAGCATTTGCAAGCTTTGGGCTTACAAAAGGAGCACTAGATACAGGGAGTTCCTATGGAATCAGAACTGGTACTGCAGACTTAACTTTTTGGAAATACATTCCTTATTGGCTATAGCTCATGCTATGATGGGTTAAGGCAGAGACAGTGAAATGAGTACTGGTGTCTTTGTATACTTAGTAACTTCAGAGATTTGAGAACAATTTCACAAACAGATTTTGTCAAGTATATGCTGGAGGATTACTAACCATGTCAGCCTTTCCAATGAGCCTTTCCTGCTCATGTCTGAGCCAAGACACACTGAAATCCATCTTGTCTCAGCTACAGGGACAGCTTAGAGCATGTCAAATAGGGAAGAAAGTTGATTGTGGTCGTGACAGGCACAGGGAGAGGATGCTGTGCCAGAAGACTGAATGCTGACAGCCAGGGCAATAGCAGCAGGGACTCCTAGTACTGGACAGACAAGGATCTGATTTTAGATTTAGCCATCTTGGTCTTGAATGTGTACTAGGAGTAAGCCCCTAGACTCTGAAGAAGGCAACAGTTGATTGTCCTGTTCTGTTTTCCAGAGTGGGGTGGGAGAAGATTGCTCTGTTATAGTTTAGTCAGCTTTGAGTACCCAGCTGCTGGTGCTCCTGTACCATACTTACTGCAATGTGTGGCTGCCTGAGTGATGTCAGTCTGGACTCCTCTGTCATGGGCCTGCTGTCAAGGTCCTCCCTTAGAAAAGAGAAGACCAAGTATATCTGTGACCTTGCTACATCAGTTCAGAGGCACCAGTGAGTACTGTCATAAGAGGCAACTCTGAAGTAAGCTGCAGTATTCAGAAAATAAAAGCAGAGGGGAAAAAAAAGACAGTTTTGTGGATTATATTTTATAAATGTTATAAATCATTTGCTTATTTTTGTCCCTAGTTTGATTCACTTCTTCCAGTTCCATCACAGTTTAACTAATGCAAATTAAATGATGCTACAAGCTGCACAACTAGGCAAGTCACTGAGAAGATGGAAATGAATTGTGCAAATCAGTGCTCAAGGCTAAAACTGAGATATATGTGCCGTTAGTTGCTTGCTCTGCTGTCATCAGTGAGTGCAATGTCATTTTAGCAAGACAGATAATTGTAAATGAGAATTATTTTAAGCCAGTTTTACTGTCTGTTACTTCATTCAGTGCTACTAAGCTCAGTCTCTTTTCACCAAATAATGCCAGTGATAAGTTAAGGAACACAAAGAGCATGAAGAATTATGTGCCAGCACTTTCCAAACTTAGGTTCATAAGAGTTACCAAGTGATATTGAAATGCAGGTAAGCACAGTTTTTATGCAAAGTTATGGACTGTCCCTTCTTTGGCAAAGAAACATTGAGAAAAGGATCAGAAACACAGTGCACTTATCCAGGCTACAGAAGGGCAGATCCAGAGGTATATCCTGGCTATCCTTAGTGAATATGCTTGTTAAATGATTCTAGCTCTGTCTTGTGTCTCACAGACACCAAGTTGTGGGATGGATACATACAAAATAAACAAAACATGAGTGGATTTATCTAAACAAAATTTTCTGGCTGTTTAATATTTCTCTGATTCCATGGGATCGTGGAATCACAGAACAGTCCAGATTGGTAAGGACCTCAAAGGAATACCTGGCCCAATATTCGTGGGAAAAGGAAGCTATATGAATGCCCTGTCCAAAAGCATCTTGAAAGCCCCCAGCAACAGGGAGTCTACCACTACGGGGGAAGATGTTCCAGTGATGGGTTGTCCTCACTGTGAACAATTTCTTTCTTATGTCAATCTGAAATCTTTCACAGTGCAAATACCATTGCCTCATGCAGTCTCCTTGTGTCTACTTAAGAAGAAAACTTCCATTCTCTTTGTATTCACCCTTTAAGTATCAAAATACTGGGATATGGTCTCCATGAACAGTCGCTTCTCCGGGAAGAAGAGAAAACACTCCTTCAGCTTTCCTCAGGGAAGCTTCCTCAGCCCTTTGATCACCTTCATTGCTTTCCTTGACTTTCTTCAGTCTTTCTGCATCTTTCTTGATCTGTGGGGCCCAGAACTGCATGCAAAAGTCCAGGTGCAGCCTGACAAGATCTGAGAAGATTGGGATGATCCTGTCTGCCTCCAGCAATGTCCCAATGGATGCAGCCCAGGACTTGATTTACCTTGGTTGCTGCAGTGGTGCACCGTCAGCCAACACCTAGGTAGAAGAAATAGGGCAAGGTTTGGTGTCAGTACTGGCTGCAGAATGGCTCTTGTGGGATACAAAAGTACACAAGCACACTTCCACTTATATACTGTATGCACCTCAGCCATCAGTTACAGTACAGAAGAAGTTTAAGCATTCCAAATCCCACTAGCAAACAGTTAATCCAATTCCAAATTGGAATTGGAAAAGAAAAAAGCTATTAGAAAAGGACCAATTAAATTTATTTGTCCTTGTAAAAAAGGTCTTTCCAGCAGAAGGATTTTTTATTATTACATTAACCCTCCAGTGAATTAAAATATATGGTACGTAGGTAGAAAATTATCTCCCTGTCTGTTGTGAACTTTCAAACCTTTCAATAGTCTATCCCAATTTCAGATGAGAGTTTCATTTCTGGTCATTAGTGGAAGGACTAAACAATAGCCCTGATAGTTTGGTCTAGGTTTCAGCACGTTTTATGTAATTAGGTTGATATTTTCAAGATGAAAATTCTCTCAGGTCTTGCCAGTGGATTCTGCTGGTTTCAGAACTCTTTTCTTAAGGATTCTTTCAATGCCAAATTATTCAGAATATTTTATCTTTGACCACTGATAATTTCCCCACTGTTTATAAACTTTCATACATCTCCAAATCACAGCCTGAAGAACACAGACTATGAATTTTATTTGTAAGCATTCCAAGGATATAAGGATATGAAATAAGCATTAAAAATCAGACCAAGAAAACATTTGAATATTTCAAAGCATTATTGATTCCCTAGGACAATGTAGGCAGTCTGGATTACTGGCACATTTTTAAGAGGTATTAGTATTCCTAACTAATCTGATTTTTCGATCTGTAGTTAAGGACATAGTACAAAGAGATCTGTAATAGCTATTAAATTATTTTGTTGACAGCTTTTCTGTGACACTTTGCCTTTTTTTCTTTTTTTGCTGGTTGTTAGGTTTAGCTAAAAAAAAAAAAACTCCCTTCCAGTTGCTAGGCTTTCCTGAAACAACATGATATTTTAACCAGTTCTCTGATCCTCTTCCTCTTCCACAGTCCATAACTTTGCATAAAACAAAACCAGAAGCAGATTTATTAAATTTGAAAGACCCATGGACCTTGTGATTCTGATCTTCAGTTGTTTGTCAGGCTTCTTTTTAGTTTAACTGAAGTCTTTCAATACAAACTGCAGATCTTCTGATGGTACAAAACTTAATTTTGTATTGTATCTCTTGTTTCTAAACTACTTTGCAGTCTGTCTGTCTCATTTCATGCACCCACTCACAAACACAGAGCATCAGCCATCTCCAGTGGGAGGGTGACAGCCACACAAGCCCGCTGGTAGCCAACCAATGCGCTGCATGGCAGTGGCAAATGGGAATATTGGCCAGGGATGCCACATCAAACCCTCCTCTGCAGAGCATCCCACAAGGTTTTCAATACCTGTGAGGAGCAGGTGTCTTAATTTCTGATCATTCATGCCAAGAACACAACTTAGTGGAAGGAGAGGAAAGACCAATTTGTCAATAGTCTGGGCTAGCCATCTTCAGAAGTGAGACAAGGCAAATGATTGGAGCATAAAAGCCTTCCCTTTGTCCTTGATGAACAATCTAAGAGGACCAAATCTCTGAGGAAGCCATCACCATAAGGTACAGCAGGAGACACACAGATTTGCAGCCTACACTAAGGTGCTTCAAAAGCCCCAGAATTCAAAAGCTGCCACAAAAATCTGACTTTGGCATGGCCACAGAAAGGACAGCTATGTGTAACCAATGCTAATGTTCCTCAGGATTGGATTTCATGCTCCTGCACAACTGATTAAGCAGCTGGCCTCCAGTGTACACTAACATGCTGTGAGTGTTCCCAGCAGAGGGTCCAATCCTCCATGGTAACGCTCGTCAGGGAGCTCTGGAAATGCTTTAATTATTAAAATGAATAATTCCTACCAGCACATTTAATTGGAAAATATTACATGTTTAAATGGGCACTAATGGAAGGGGTCTGGAAAATCTGACTATATAATAGAGTATGCTGTTTGAAGTGAATTTTAGCAATATTTTTTTCAGTGAATAACACCATGCATTATTTATCCTCTCTCTTTTTAATCTTGTCTGATAGTTTATATGAAGAAGGAATCACTGGAACCTCAGAAATAAAATGCAAATCTGTGAATTGCCCCCTACCAGCTTAACCTGCCAACACTAGCCCATCCTCCTTCTTTGCTTCCTGTCCCCTAGCTTCCAAGGAAATAGTTCAATGAATTTATTGCTGCAGGACAAACTAACCCCCCTGTTTCTGCCTCAGTACTGGTAGGACTGTGCAGGACTGGCCAATTACAGGAACACTTGTTAGCACAGTCTGACAGAGATGGGACATAATCAGAGGCAAGAGGAGGCCAGTGTAGGTGCAGACTTGTGGGAGTCACAAGGGAAGAGGGCAGAAAAGAAGGCTTCAGGACATAGGTATCAGCCACATAGAGGAAGCAAGGATAGGTGTGAACAGGGATAACCAAATGAGTCAGCAAATATCTGCAAAGAGGTCACTACCTGCAGCTCTCAAGGCAGCGGTTTGGATCTTTAAGGTGCTTTCTAGCCCTGTCATTGTGAGATTCTCTGATTATGAAACATATAGCTTCACAGCTGGAGTTATCTAAACTGTTGAACTCGCATTCTGCCATGAGAGAATGGGACTCAAAGAAGGATTTATGCCTCTAGATTAAGTTCTGCCAAGCACAGAGCCTACAGTGAGCCTTTCCAAAGGGAAGGACCCACTGGATATACAGCCTTGTAAAATAATTGTAATGTCAGACTTTGCCTGATCTGATTTAAAAAAAAATCAGTCTTCATATTTCCTAGCAATTTTTTTCTTCCTTGGATTGTAAATATGTTACCTTCTGAATATAAGCATGGTGGAAAAGTCAGGAAGACACTTTCATCTGAAAGTTACCTCCTTTCCCTCAAAGCCTAGTAGGAACATAAAGAGATGAGGAAATGGACATTCAAGAGACATATTGTTGTTTATAGAAAAAAAGAATTGTCAACAGAAGAGGGGAAGTCAGACAACATTTTCTACTACATAGAACTTCAATTTGAAAATGGCATCTATTATTTTAACTGACTCTGAGTGGGACCCATAGACACAAGTGCAAACTTGTTTCATTCTGCCTAGTTTTGGAAACCAGCAATCTCAATACTTTTTGAGCTCTTTCTTCTCATCTCAAACCAGATCATTAGTTTGCACATTTTTTTTCTGTTTATTGTGACACTAAAACAAAATTGTGGGGACTTTATTATTTGTTGAAAATACAGCATTTGTCAGGCCTGTATTTTTCTGTCTTTTTTTTTTTTTTTGGCTCTCTCCGTACATATTCATTATCTGTAGGAACATCCTGAAAGCAATGAGATTTCCTGCATAGCTGCTGAAGAGGTCACATTCCTGGATTCCAGAAAGAGAGATTCTGTAAGTATCTTCTCTGCCCAAAAGATTCAACAGAGCATAGCAAAGCAGGTGTGGGAGGGGAGCCAGCTACACTCTACTGCACTTTGCAGCGCAGACATATTGGGCCTATTTGGGATTAAAATATTCAAATTCAAATACAAATTCATCACACTATTTGGTAACTAGTAGTAGTTACCAAACAGCCGCGCTGCAGCTCACAGAAGAAATTCAAGCATTCGCAGAGCTCTGAGATTACCACAATCCCACCAGTTCCCTCAGATTTTATTCCGCTGTAGCACTGTATCTTGTCTGCAGTTTGGCTATTTTTATCAATAGCTCCCCTTGAATCTGCATCTTTTGCCTAACTTCTTTATTTAAAATTTAACATGCTGTGGTTCCTTGCACATTGGACTCTCTTGGGGCTCCTTCTGCTGAGTCAGACATCAAAATCCAGCTTCTGGTAAGGAGTCTGTGACACATGGACAAAGCTGTGCTTAATCCAACCCTTGGGTGTGATTTGAAGCTCTGATTAACTCAATTATAACCAATTCACAACTCTCAATGCATTTGAAAAGAAAAAGAAAACAAGGGAAAATACTAAGACCAGGATCTTTTCCAGATGAGAAAAATAAATGAGGATGGCTTCAATACAAAAAGACCAAAGTTTCTGCAGACACTTGAGTGTTTGCAAGCTCCTGGACCATGGTAAAGCAGGAGCTGAGCCCACTGCTGTATAGGCCACAAGGAGAATTTCTGCAGAACATTTGAGCTTGCTGGAAGATAAGTGCGAGTAAAGGGAAGTGAATAAAAGCTGTTGTACCCTGTTTGTTCATACTTCATTTCCCTGCCCACATGGTGACTTGCCTTGCCAATTCTGAAAAGCCAGTTTCTCCTTCAGGCCTCAAGAGATACAAAAGACATGAGCTTTTGGCTTTACCTGTTGCTCTTGGAAAGTTTAAACATAAGTGAAAGTTTCGCATTTCATTTTCTCCACCATACAACCAGGTTCTGAAATGTATCAGATGTAGCACATCACAAAATACGATATATTGAAATCCTGTTATGAATGAATTTCATCAAAACAATTTTGTTTAGCAAGCC
>JAYDZK010000128.1:4377635-4389186 GCA_034509185.1 Euphonia xanthogaster | reverse complement strand
GAGAGGATATTTCAAGGATCCAAAAATAAGGCTTTTGGGAGAGCTGTAGAGAGAGAGGAAGTTAGGCCACTGAACACCTTGCTTGGTCTCTCAGAGGGCGCCTCTGCTGTGACGTGGCTGAGCATTGAAGAAGAACAGATACTGATGGCTACTACAACAGTGCGGTATCAGCAATATCGCACCAACTAGGACTCCATGACCCCATTCATGAGGTGATTCTTGAACTGCAGAGTCAGGGAGTGGACAGCAAGACTTGCTCACCCTTTAATAGCCCTATGTGGCCAGTGTGTAAGTCCAGTGGACAGTAGAGACTGACAGTGGCCTGAAGGAAGTCACACCACCACTGAGGCTGCTGGGCCAGACATGCTGGAACTTCAGTATGAACTGCAGTCCAAGGCAGCAGAGTGGTGCCACCATCAATATTTCAAATGTGTTTTTCTCTATTCCTTTAGCAGCAAAGGGCAGGCCACAGTTTGCTTTCACTTGGAGTACAGCTGGAACCAGCTGTCCAAGAGGTGGAAATACAGCCACAGTATTTGCATTGGACTGATCCAGACTGCTCTGGGAGAGGGAGAGACTCCAGAACATTTCCAATACATTAATGACATCAACTTGTGGGACAACACAGCAGAGGAAGCTTTTGAGAAAGTGGAGAAGATAATTCAAATCATTCCGAAGGCCAGTCCTGCCATAAGTCAAAGTAAGGTTTAGAGACCTGCGCTGGAAATTCAGTTTTCAGAAGTAAAATGGCAGGATGGACATTGCCAGATTCCAATGGACATAGTCAGCAAAATAGCAACTATGTGCCCACCAAGCAGCAGCAAGGACACACAGGCTGTCCTACATACTGTGAGTTTTTGGTGAATGCATAGTCCAGATTAGGGTCAGATTGTGAGTTCTCTCTATCTTGTGACTCAGAAGAAGAATGATTTTAAATGGGATCCTGAACAACCACAAGCTTTTGAACAAATTAAACAGGAGATTAATTTGTAGCAGTAGCCCGTGGGCCAGTTAGGATTGGACAAGATGTGAAAACTGCTCTACACTGCAGATAGGGAGAATGGTCCTTCCTGGAGTCTCTGACAAAATGTACCCATGGGGGCCTGAGAATGATCCTTGTGGTTCTGGAGTCAAGAATGCAAAGGACTCAAGGCCTGCCACACTCCAACAGAAAAAGACCTTGGCATCTTATGACGGGGTTTGAGCTGCTTCAGAAGTGATGGGCACCAAAGCACAGCTCCTCCTGGCACCCTGACTGCCAGTGCTGGGCTGGCTGATCAAAGGGAAAATCCCTGCCACACATTCATGGCACTGATGGCACATGGAGTAAGTGCATCACTCAGATCACACAACAAGCTTCAATAAGAAATCCCAAGCACCCAGGAATCTTGGAAGTCATCACAAACTGGCTCAAAGATGAAAATTTTGGAATCTCTTTGGAAGCAGAGGAGGGAAAGGTGACTTGTGCTGAGGAGGTCCCAGCCTTTAATCAGTTACTAGAAAATGAAAAGTTATATGGTCTCTTCACTGATGCTTCTTGCTGTATTGGAGGATGCTCCCATCAAAAATGGGAAGCTGTTGTATGAAGTTCTACATGGTGAGTCACAGAAGCTATGGAGGGACAAGGTGCATCAATTCAGGTTGCAGAGCTGAAAGCCATCCAGCTGGCTTTGGGTATTGCCGAATGAGAGAAATGGCCAGCACCTCTGCACTGACTTGTGGGTGACAGTAAATGCATGCAGAGGTGGCTTGAGCAGTGGAAAAAGATAAATAGGCAGTGCAGAGGTAAACTTGTGTGGGCTTCTGAGCTCTGGAAAGACACCAGTGCCTACGCAGAGAAGCTGGCTGTAAAAGCACGTCATGTAGATGCACACACCCCCAGGAGCTGGACTGCTGGAAAGCATCACAACAATGGACAGGTGGATCGGGCTGCCAAGATTAAAGTGTCTTGGGTGGACCTGGGCTGGCAGCATAAGGGTGGATTATTTCTGGCTCATTGGGCCCATGACGCCCCAGGTCATCAGGGAAGAGATGCAACATAAAGATGGGCTCATGAGTGAGGGGTAGACTTAACCATGGACGCTTTTAACTATGGACATTACTTATAATTGTGAAATTTGCTGAAATGAAAAGAGGATAAAGCCTCTGTGGTATGGGGGATGATGGTTAAAATATTAATATGGAGAGGCCTGGCAGATTGATTGTATTGCACATGTGCCAAGGCAAGCTCTGTGTACATACAATGAGAAAAGCACTGCATGGTGGAGATGCACCCTGTGTCTCACCCCTCTGCCCAGAACACTGTCTTGGCACCCCACAAAGAGGTCAGTCAGACAATAGGACCCATTTCAAAAATAGCTTCATAGAACCCTGGTCAGAGAGTACAGTATCAAAATGGGTATCATGTTCTCTCATGTGCCAGCCTCTAGGAAGGTTGAACAATAAAATGGATTGCTAAAAGCCACATTGGTGGGACTTTCAAATACTGGGGTCTGCATTTAGCAGAAACCACCTGGTTACTTAACACTAGAGGCTCCAACAATCGAGCTCAATCAAAAGCTTCATGTACTGTAGAAGGGGATAGAGCCCTTGTGGTGCATATAAGGAGTAAGTTTGGGAAGTCAGTTTGATTAGTCCTGTCTCAAGCAAAGACAAACCCACCCATGGGTTTTTTGCTCAATGACCTGATTGCTCTTGTGGAGAAATGCAGATGGATGGCGAGACAGGATGTGTACCTGAAGGGGATTTGTTTTTTGTGTGAGAGCAGTCTGTAATGTCAAACCGTGTGTGTATTTTTGGTTGTTGAATGACACTGGCACTGTGTGCCATAACTACCATGGACAGTGAGCATGGACTGCTCCAGATACACTGGTCATGAGCTCATGGTGCAGCTTGCAACCACCTGACAGCACACCAGCCCTCCTGCCCTGGAAGGCATCTAGGACAGACAGAACCCACAGCCCTGGGCTCAATGAATTCTATAGATATCTTGGCCATTGATTTAGACATACCAGTGCTTATGTACATATACATCTCTATATCTATGTATATAATTGGAAGGTGTATGACTCAGTCATGAAGGACATAGTACAGAAGAAGGGTGTATCCGACTTCTTTTTGTCAAGTGCCTGGAGTTCTGTGGAATCCTACTATTTGTTTCAGCTAGGGAAAAAGTGTAGGTGATACAGATAAGCTAATCTGTGTTGAATTATCTTGACAAAAATTTGGGCACTTCTGGTTGTCTTGAATGCTTTCTGAGTTTTAGCTAACCATCATCATGCATGGGAGAATAGAACTGAAGTCTTTTCTACAGTGCCGGTCTGCCTCAACTCTTTAATTCTCCAACGACTAAAATAGTTTCATTATTTGTTCCCCAAGAGTGCAGGAAACTTCCTTCTCTGGTTCGCTTTGGCAGAGCATTGAATCAACCAAGCACAATTTGCCTGTGTTGAAAAATTGAGTGCAGACCTAATTTCATGCTTCTGGGTATCAAGAAGTACCTTACTAAAAAGTGGCTCACCTCCTGCATTTCCTTCCAGTTGTTTTGGGGTTTGGTTTTGGTTGGTTTCTTAGTTGGTTGTTTTTTTTTAATATATTTTTTTCACCAGTTAGTTCTCACTCATCTCCACTGAAGACTCTCTGTTTTAGAATGTGCATCTCCAGGGTCTTGCAGATGTTTACATCTAAGCTGCCCCTAAATGGACAAGTAGTACAGCTGAGGCCTGAGGCAGATGCATTTGGGTTGTTGGAGGATGTTTGGTTTCTTAAAAGAGGAAAAGTGAAGAATTTATCTCCATTTCCTAGGGTATATTAACTTTTGAAATGTCTAAAGGAGACCTGGAATGTCAGCTGTCACTATAAATTACACTGAAGTTAATCCCATAGAAGAGACTGAAGCCTGTTGAAGCCTGTGTGAGAGTAATGACTGAATTTGGAATCTGGCTTATTTTTCCAGATGCAAAGCTTTAATGCTAGCTGAGTTTCTGGTATCTTTCTGTCCTGTTTCTGACTAGGACAGGGTTAATTACTGTCAGAAGCCAACCAGGGGCCTGGCTAGGGCCCGGAGGCTGTTCTCTACCATGACAGGTCATTGCAAAGGCTTGGGGGGAAGGGAATCTCTTCTGGGGAGCAGGGGTCCCTTCTGGATCAAGGTAGTGCTGTCTTGTCTGTTGTCAGGGGTTGTCAGGGGTTTTCCCTGTGAATCGTTCATTTTTTGTGCCCCTTGTCATCAGTTCGTTGTTGCTGTTCATTTCCTTATCTCGCTGCTGTTTCCTGCAAACTGTTCTTATCTCAAGCCATGTTCTTTACCTTTTGTGCCTCCAGTTCTCCTCTCCAGCCCCAGCAGAGGGAAGGACAGGGAGAGGAGGAGGAGGAGTGGGAGAATGGTGCACGGTTTGACGTTTCAGTGGGAACACCAAATTCAGGAATATCATTCCTGACACAAAACAGTGTGCAAAGTAGAGTTACTGTCTGGGTAAAACAAACGATAATCAGATGTGACGCCACATCACACTGCTGCCTCCTCCTTGGCTTTGTACGCTACAGTAAAGTGCAGCCAAGCATTTTGAAACTTAGCCAGCTTGTTTATTCAATCTAGCAGTGAAATCTTTGTTCTTTTCAGCTGTTGAAAGAAATAACTTAATGAGACTTGCTCAGACCATACCATTTACACCAGTTCAGCTCTTTGGTGAGTACCGATTTCTTGCTTATGTTTTGCTTTATAAATAATTGGTGCATTATCTTTTAAAAACCGTCTTTGAGAAATTGTCTTGGATTTATTTCAACAGTTCTTATTTTCTTAAAAAGACAAAACAAGATAGAATTGTAGTTGTGCAGTAGTTTAGGGACTTTTAGAGGTCACCTTTTCCAACTCCTTCCATTGTCAGTTCAGATCAGATTGCTGAGGCACTGTCAAATTGCATTTTGATTATGTCTATAAATGGAGACTCCTCATTTTCATTGGGCAACCTCTTCCATTGTTTGATTGGCCTAATCTTGAATCCAGGGTTTCTGTCTGTATTTGTTGGGGTTTCCAGTGCTGTAGCTTGTATCTGTTAATATTCATGTGACTGCTGTCAACCTCTGAGATGAGTCTAACTCCATCTTTTATGTATCCATCCTTAGGATAGCTGAAGACAGGCAGAAATTTCCCCTTAACATTGATAACTTCATTCTTTCTGTTTCTCTCTCACACACACTGACACAAACACAGATACATATGTAAATCTATGTATAGTATATGCCATCAAGAAGAAAACCAGGTAGTGATTTAAAGAGTGTTGTCCTTTTATCTGGCACAGAAACCTTTTACTGTCTTTAGTGTCAAGGGAAAAAAACTCTTTGCTGTAACTGAAGAATGGTTGAGCATGATCCATAAATTTTTAGGAAGAGTTCTGAAAATAGTGTGCAGTATTGGCTTACAACAGCAGAAGGTTTGCCTGTAGACTCTTGATATCTAGATGCTGCCTTCTCAATGAGTAGAATATTTTGTCTTACAGCAACTAATTGCTGATACTTGCAGCATCATTGGATTTCTTGGGACCTGATTGCTGTAGATAATTAATATAGCTGTGGCAATACTGAACATTCTAATCTTTGAAGCTCTTAGGAGAGCTTTCCAGGTATTAAATTGTCAAAAGATAATAAAATAAAGACTTTAAGATTAAAAATTTGTCCAGTTATACTGTCTTTATTCAAGTGTCTATCTTTTATGTAAGGTACTGACTTTTCCAGTTGCTTTATTTTAAATTAAAATGTGCCTAAATTTATGGGTTCAACAGCATCTGAATTCGTGCTAATTGGTGAAAGGCAAGCTCAAGAGTGGGGAGGAAATTTATTAGTCTGAATCCAATTTGTAATTGCTTATGACAATCTTTGCCATTTTGGCAATTTAGTTACCTCATCACACTTGCCAGCAAACACCTGTTTCTTATTAATCAATGTTACAAATAATGTGAGTTGTAGGAAGGAAAGCCAGATTTTTAAAAAATCAGTCCTCTTAGCTGTTAGCTTACAAATGGCAACAGAAAAGTTTTGTTGATTCTGCTGTAAGAGAGGAATGCCACTACAACTCTCCAGGGGGAAAGAGAGTGCAACTGAGTTGAAGGTCACTAGGTTCTGCTTGCAGAAAAAATGTTACTAGCAGGAGCAGAACACCTCAAACATTTCATCATTGCATATAACACTGGACTTTCTGGGAAAAACAATCAAAATATTAATTTAAAATACCAAAACTGTAAACTTCCTGATAATTTGCTTTAGCTTGTTCTCCTGGAATTGAATTTTTCAATCTAATTTCCCTGGCTTGTCACATCATGGCCAAGTCACAATTTTTGAAACAAACTCAGCTCTCTGAAGCAAAAGGTGGCACTCAGCTACAGCCAATATTGTATCCACTACAAAATTAAATCCCTTTAATCTTTAATACTCAATAACTATTGCAAACAGTTTGCCTTGATGTGATTTTCCCCCTAGATTTATTTTTAACTATTATTTTAAACTATTTAAACTGTTTTTAGACTAATATTTGAATTCAGATGTTCTGCTCCTGCAGGTTTGTTTGGGTGTTGCTTTTTTGGGTTTTCTTTATGAAACACAAAGTTAAAAGGAAAATTCAGGGAGTGTTCCACAGATTATAATTAATTTAAAAGTCTTGCTAAGAATTCTCCTTCCACATAGTGCATAAAGAGAGGGATTACACACAGGTTATTTAGAGTTCATACACTGGAGATAAAAATGGTGACCCTTTAAAAATATGTTCTTTTAAATGACTGCTATGGACTAGAGTATCAGTGAGTACTGTTTGTGTTTGTGTGGAAGAATCCAGGAGGTCTTGAGTTTATCTTTGTTTAGAGGCTTAAGACAAGCTGTTTTGACCACCTATTATCATAGTAGAAGGATGAACGTGTAGAAGAATAAATAGTGTAAGTTTAGGCTGAGGAAGTTTTCAGACAGATGAACAGTTACGATAAAAAGGTTGCTTTTAAAGAAGTGTGGCTTAGAAAGGTGTGTAAAGAGGTATGTTATTTAAACATATCAAATGAAAATGCTGTTCTCTCCTGTTTCTGCCAGTGACTTTTGCTAACAAAACTTATTTTTGTTTAAGCTGGAGAGGAAGTGACAGTCTATCAGCTAGAAGAGAGTTTGCCTTTGAATCTTGATAAAAGCATGTCTTCCTGGTCCCAGTGTGGCACAACTGCAATGATCCAAGTCCTGTCACGGGAGGAGATGGATGGGGGTCTGCGGAGGGCCATGAAGGTCATTTGTACTTGGTCTGAGAGCGATGTATTAAAGCTGGGACAAGTATTTATTGTGAAGTCTTTCCTGCCAGAGGTGGTTCAAGCTTGGCAAAAGATCTTTCACCATGGCACAGTATTACATCTCTGTCTGAGGGTGAGTTCAGACCTGAAGGAACAACACATTAGGCCTAGCCTCATGATAGACTCATTAATGTCTTCAACAAGGTTGTCTTGTGTTTTGATGTTATCTTTTGGAATTAAAAAAATGTTTTGAGCAAGTTGTACCTCCCATTTGTAAAACATAGGTAATCAGAGTGTGTGTGTGTGTGAGATTGTTCAGGTTTTTTTGAAAAATTCATGACACCTTTCTTCATGAAAATGAAGTGGTGTTTATAACATTATCTTTTCTCAGGAGATTCAACAGCAAAGGGTTGCCCAGAAGTTAATCTATACCTTCAACCAAGTGAAGCCTCATACTATTCCCTATACTCCAAGGTAAATTCAATGTCTTTAGGTACTAGGTGAAAGAGGTTTCTCTTTTCAGCCTCCTTTTCTGTTGTAGGTTGCAATGATAATGCAGTGGTGATGATAATGTCTAAGGATTGCTAATGAACTTTTAAGAGGAAAGGTAGGCAGCTTTGAAGTTTGTCTTTATAGTTACATTTAGTGGAAAAATAAACATTCTGTTCCATAGGCTTAAGTTCTTAAGCAAGGGCTGCCTTTTACATAATTAACTAAAATAATTTGATGTAGCTCATTTACGGTGCACTAGGGTAAATCAGATTATGTTGTTTGTTCATAAACTATACTTTCTGATCAGGTGCTTTTTTTTGAGAGTTGTCAGACCAAGAAAGCCTTTGTTTTCTCTATCATTTGTACCTACCTATGTTGTTGAAAATGCTCCAGTCAAAGAAGATATGTCCTCCTTTTAGGTATGCTTGCTCTGAATCTTGATGGCTGCTGACTGTGAGGATGCTCATTACCTTGCCAGCTGCTGACAGACAGTATTTATATTTACAGGTTCCTGGAAGTTTTCCTCATCTACTGCCATTCAGCAAAGCAGTGGTTGACCATCGAGAAGTACATGACTGGGGAATTTCGGAAATACAACAACAATAATGGAGATGAGATTACTCCCATCAGCTTGATGGAAGAGCTGATGCTGGCCTTCTCTCACTGGACCTATGTCTACACCCGTGGGGAGCTCCTGGTCCTGGATATGCAAGGTGACTGCTAGCATAGGATTGCTATTTGAAACCAGATGAAAAGTAATAATCTCAAAAGAGACTTTAGTACTGGGGGCCAAATTCTCACTTAGATGAGAAAATGCAAGGCTCAAAAAACCTCTGGATATCTGTTGTGTGATGCCAATAAATGAGAAGCCACAGAAACAGTCTAGGTTAATGTCAGTGTAATGGGAAAATAATATTGCTTCAAATGCCCTCAGGCTGAAAGACCGAAAGAGCAGTTAGATAAACTGCACGAACATTTCATCCAGCTCCAAAAAAGCCACCCCACAGTAAGGTAGTTTTATTTTTCATAAATAAATATTTTCTTAATGTATAAATAATACAGAGATTCAAATGTGCTCATGTATATATGCACACAATGTGTATGCAAATCTGTAAAAAATGTGTGAACTATCTGCATTTTTTTATTGTTCATATTAATAGATCTGTATGCAGTTTAAATAAGCTGTAAACCTGAATGATATCACAAAGTCTAGTGACTCCTTCAAAGAGCATGTGATCATTTTACTGTACATATGCAAGTGGGAAGATGGCATATTTTGAGGANNNAAAACAGTTGACAATGTTCAGATGAACATCACCCATCAAACAGTATAAACACTATCACTTTTTATTTCTGTCAAGGGAAAAGTCTATGGGTAGCCAGAGACTTAACATATTTATATTTTACAGCATCCAGAAGCTCTAAGTTACAAAAAAGACATACTTATTATGCAAAATAAGCTTACAATTCCATCCTTGCCTTGATTTGCTTTAGCTGTTTATAAAAAAGAAATACAGAAAGAATAAGTGTGTCTCTGCCATAGACTATGAGAATTTGTATGAAATTTGCTCATGTTTATTATGTAACTCTCACAGTTCCAGAACAACTGTGTTGGCTCAAAAATGGAGAATATAAACAGCTATGTAAATCTCAGTTTTCATCTTAAACAGAGATCAGCTCTAGTTTTTGCCCCATGTTTAATTCTCTAAATCTGAAGTTCAGGAAAAGTGGAAGGGCTGCTCTCCTTGGAGTTCTGCTAGGATGAATCTAGATAACAATTTACTATTTAATACCATGGCCATCTCCACATACACGTATATTGCCTAATTTACATCAGCTGAAATGTCCTGTATGGAAGATTGGGGGTATTTCAGCCACATTATTCTGTCTCCAGAATCTTTGCTTTTGTTGCAAAAGATAAATTTACCATGTTGAAATAAAAATAATTGCATATCACATGGTCATATGACCACAGATTTTTCATTAGTGTAAAAGCACAGCAATTTTGTCAGATTCAAGAAAAGATGGTTTTTGTAAAGGCAGTATAGTTTAATCAGTTTGGTGAAAACTGCAACACAGGTATCAGCATTCAGGTGTCATAATGTAATTATTTCTTTAACATGCTTCCTTGGCCACCCAAATGAAGAAAGGGATAACAGATGCAAATATTTGCACATCATGAAGTTGTGGCTTCTTATGTTTGTTACCTTGAAGAAAATGTGTGTCTGAAAGTAGCTCTATTGATATTGGTAAGATCCATATCTGATTTATACCTTTACTCCAAGTAAAATAATAATGTTTTGGTTGGTCACATTTTAGTTATTTGAGCTTCAATATAATATTTATTGTATTTTCATACACTTTCCATCTACATATAAATTAACCTCAAAGCAGCTGAAGACAGAACTGTAGTAAGAGCTGTAACTGTATTGCCAGTACTTTACAAATTTTTATACTCATAGCATTTTCATTCTAGCTCATGACCACTTTAACTATGACACTTTATACTGTACAAAGAAAATGGTTAATGGCATCTTTTGTTAGGTGCCAGATTATGAAATCATGACTACCTTCCTTTGCAACACACACAATGTTTATTTGTTGTAGGTGTTGGGGAAAACCTTACAGATCCATCTGTGATTAAACCTGAAGATAAAAGGTAGGTTTCTTCCTGTTGAAATTATCATTAATTTCAGACATTCTGCCAGCAGTCTGTTTATTTAGGATGGTTTTCTATACTTTGTGGGGGGGTGGGGTTTAATTTCTTTTTTCACATGGCGTTTGAGTTAAACGATAGTATGGTGCCAATGGACGGACTGCATCTTCTCCCATGCTTTGAAGGACTCTGAGTGTCCCGCCTCTCACCATGTGGTAAGAGGTGTATGAAAGGTGGGAGGGTCTGTGCTGCTCTGCTGGGAGCAATCTCTTCACAGAGTTGTACAAAGGATATGAGTGTGGCAGTCCAGTTTCCCATGACTTTTTCTAGGAATATATAGGGCCACAATGGCTTAGGAGGATGAAGAAAGGGCTCCTGGCCCCTCTCCAATAGGTTTTAGTTCTGCACTTAAGCATGCAGCATGATTTCAGAAACATGATATGAAGATGGTAAATCATGAGTGGAAACTAACAAAAACTGGATAGACTAGACACACAGAAATAGCAGTCTGCCTTTGTGAATCAAATTTCAGAACCAGAGCCATGGCTGTTCTCCCATTGTGACCTTGCTCTTCAATGGTATTTCCTGCAGTAAGAGCAGAAGCAGTGCTGTTGATGGCTGCCCTCTTACAGCTCTCCTACTCTTCTTAAACCCACACCTCTCCAGATCTGCCCTGACATCCCTGCCCCTCTCCTTTCCGGTTTTCATCTTGACTGCCCCTTGCTCAGCTCATGCTGATTAAAGGGAAGTCTCATGTTTGGAAGGTAGGAAGATGCAAATGTAAATAGTCTAATAAAAAGGGCAACTAACTATAGAAATGTCAGATTACTTGCCTACAGCTTGGAAATCCAAGTTTATTTTGTAAGCAAGTTCTTAGTTCTGGGATCAGTATTTCAAAAAGATAAGTAATAAATGACTCTCTTAATGTTTAATTATGACTGTAAGTGTATTGTACATATAAAATTTATTTTGTAAACAACTAATATATGACAGCAAAGATATGCTGAGCACTTCTCAGCGACAAAGTCTTTGCCCTAAGTAGACCATAGGTTCATGACAGAAGCACGTAGCTCAAGTTAGAGATGCAGAGAGGCCAATTATGTAGTTATTCTCAAGACTTTAGCAAATACTTTTAAGGTACAGA
>JAYDZK010000128.1:4273939-4284567 GCA_034509185.1 Euphonia xanthogaster | reverse complement strand
GGTGCACTCGGGCTGGACATCTGCAGAAACTTATTTATGCAAAGGGTTGTTAAACATAAAAACAGACTCTCTTTGAAGTGGGTGGAGTCACCATCCCTAGAAATGTTCAGGAAATGAGTGTATGTGGCACTTAGTGCCGTGGTCTAGTTGACAAAATTTAAAAACCGGACTCAATGACCGCAGAGGTATTTCAAAATCTAAGTGATTCTGTAGCTCTCTGTCAGATAACAGCAAATTCCCTAAGCTAGATGGTCATGTGATACTGTAAGAATTCTAGGAAATATTACTAATTCATTTACCTTTGACTAATTTGCACTTATAAACTTTCACCTTCTATCATCCCAGGTGTAAAAATTACCCAACAGCAAACACTCATCTCCATTCTGTGTAGGAAAGGCAGATGATCGCGGTCCACAGTGGTACATTTGCTTGAGCAACTCGGATTATCTGTGAAGACATGGCATCCGAGTCCTTTGTGTAAGTAATGCAGCTAAATACATTCTTGGTAGGATCACAGACACTGAGCTCATAAAACAATTACTTGAAAACAACTATTATGAGCATTATTATCTTTTGTTACAGGCCTCCACTCTTACTGCTAGCAGGGTGCATGCATTTAAGTTACCATGTATGGGTATTACAAAAGGTGATAACCTTTGACCACTTAACTTTTCCAAAAAGGGATGGATTACATGTTTCTCCAATCTAGGTTGATGTGAATTTTAATATTCTTCTGACAGGATACCTACAAGCATCTGGAAAACAGTATTTGCTTCTTTTGCCTTTTCTTTCTTCTCTTCAGAAGAAGTGAAATCAGCCCTGTGTTCAGTGTTCAGTCTCCTCTCAAAGGTGTTCAGTCTCCTTTCCTTAACTGGGTTAAGATGTCTTCCTGCTAGCATCCCAACACTTGGACTACCCATCTTATGCTCAAATCCTACTTGCTAACCTCTTTCCTGAAAGTAACCTTGGATTTTTACATATTTTTTTTTAATAACATAGTTCCCCTCTGCTTTCCAGTAGAAGTTTCAGGCATGTAATCTTTCTTTCAGTTTCCTCTTTCTTCCCTAGAGCCAGAATAAATGAACAGGAGACTATCTCTGTTTTCCTTGCCACTGCCACCTCTGGCTCCACGTGCAATGTGCAGTTTAGGAAGTGGATGGTAGGTTTTTACGGCAAGGATCACCTGGCTTCCCACCCACCACTGTGCCAATGACTCATTCACCTGCTCTACTCACTGGTCACTCACGGCATGTAGGCTACATTGCACGCTGGGATTCCTTCTGTACTTTTTGGAAGTGTTTCAAGAATTCTGTAAGCTGCAATATTTATTTGTGCACAGCAAAAAAATTTGCTGCAAATACAGCAAAACTGCAATATCAGGGCCCAGATCTTGCCATGTGGAACTGGAACAAAAAGAGTCCTTGATAAATATTTTCAAATGAAAATTACCCAGCCACAGCCAGTTAAAAGGAAAACAACAGGCTACTGGAAGATGTCAGAACTGCAAAATTATTAGCATCCACCCATGGTGCTTTGGTAGTCAAAATGTATTAAAGATGCTTGTAATAAAACCCTCTATGACAGAATTCCTTCAGACTTCAAACACAATTTATTTTGAATCAAACTTGATGATGAAAATCACATAAAGCGCAAAAAAGGCATAGATGTCACATGTTGTGAAAGACAATTTTCACCAATCACCTAGAACAGAGTATCTTGTTACACAGACTCAAATGAAGAGTTAACAAGGGATTTTGAAGCAGCAATCATGTTACATTTGATAATTGTGTTTTTGTTGACCATATATACCTGAAAGGATTTCTTGTCTACAGCTAAGACATTAGTTATAGCTTTTCTTTACAGAAACTTCGAAACAATGCAAATCAATCAAATGAATAACCCTTTTAGACCAGAATTATGTTTATGTGGGATTTAAGTAGTAGTTACTGACATATTTAAGAAAAATATCCTGACTCCTGAGTGCCTGAAACTGTCATGTAATCACTCTAATTATTCCAAGTTTGTGTGTTTCCAGAATTTCTGAAGTGTGTTGATGTAATGTAAGACATGCCTGTTTCTTCTGATAAAGACATTTGGACTGTAGAAAAGCAAACATGTTACAGACAGGAGAGTACTGAGGTCTAAAGTGTTAGCAGCTTAGACCACTTTCCCTGATACATAATCAAAACTGTATTATTAGCAGTACTAGCCTTTCATTAAACCAACAAAATGTGATCTCTTCTGCTCCAGGGTTCTTGTTTACTAGACATTTGTTTACTATAGGAAACACATTTTGGAACCGTATACAATTATTCCCTCTTAGGACAAACTGTTTCTGGATCTGAATGCAGAATCAGCAAGGAAATGGAGATGCTGCCGCTTCCTTTTACCCTACAGATCAGTTAATGGCTGTGTCAGGCTAAGTATTTCTTGTTGCCTAAGGAATTTGTAGGCACATCTCTTTCATAAACTACTTAAAATGCCTCAGCAAAGTCTAAAATGGGATTTCTATCTCTCTCAGACTGAAGCGTGTAAATTCTGGAGTGGAAAAAGCTTTCTTCTATTCCAGGACCTGGGAATTTTACAGTATATGAGAGGTTTCACATGACCAAAAATACCAAGTGCAGGAAGAGTCATTTACTTGTATTTTCTGTACGTAAATGTCAGTTCAGAAGATGCAAGTACAGACTGCAGTATGATGGACTGCCCTTGAGTGCAGAGTGCCTTTAATAAGCCAGTCAGGGTGGTACAGAGGAATCATGTGCCTGAGCCACTCCTACCTGCACTCCATATGCAAAAAGAGAAGTTGCTGCAATCGGAGTTCAGACAATGCTTCAGTTTTGAACATTTAGGGAAAGAACCTTCTTTTTTTTTTTGAAAAGAACGTTGCTAAATTTAGCTATTTTGAGGTTAACAAAGAACCAGCTCATTCAGAGATCTTAGAAAAGCAGTCCAAATTGTTACTGTTGTCATTAAACAGGGAGTTAGAGAAAGCTAACGAGAATCAGAGCTCTTTGAGTATTCAGAATGAAGTTAAGAGGGATAAGGTCCCTGGAGAGTAGAAAGGTGGTAGCTAGTAGAGGAAGGACTAGTTTTTATTTTAGGGATGACACTAGTACACAAGAATAAACATCTCTCCTGAGAAAATATCTTATTCAAGTATACTTTTCTGTTTAATCCTGGATTACCCTGCCATTAATCTCCACATGAAACCATAGGTTCATCTTTTTCTTTAACATAGACTCCATTAACAGAGGCTTCTGTGAACTTCCTGATTTACAGGTAAGCTTATCAGGTGCCATAGCTCTATGTGAGCTCTACCTCTCCTTTGCTAGCCATGGATCACTGGGAAGCTTAGCACAGCAAGTAGCAAGAACCATGAGAAATCCTTCTGTGGGATTAATGGAAAAATCTTATTTGTGGCTTCAAATTTATGGTACATATGTGTACAGGTCCCAACAAGAAAGATAACTCCTTAAATCTGTTGCTGGTATTTTAATTTGTTTTACCCCAGAGGATGACTTCAGAAAGACAACAGATTTGTGAACTATAAATGAACAGGAAACCATCAGAAATAGCGTAATGTTCCAAGATAGGAGGGGGGACTAGTTGAAGGATGTTGGGAATATTTTGATTTAGTACTTTGTATACAGTTAAAAGGGCTATATGAAACTGTAGAAAAGCCCTCAAACCCTGCACTAAACATTCCCTCTTTCCTTTTTCATTGCAAGAGGATTTTTGTTTCCATTTCTTCTAATTGTAGTTCCTAAAATTGCAGCACCTGAGAATCCAGCAGATCTTTTTTTATTTCATAAACAGTAAAGAGTTTATCTAGAAAAATAACCTTTATTTCTGCCTCCACTGTGTTGTGGTTAGTCTTTGGTGACGTAGAAAGTGCAAACTCCTTACCTGATTGGCCATAACTATTTGAAATTTAAAAATCAACCTGCTGAAATACAAAACCAAGCAGAACACAGTTAACCCCCCTCTCACTTGGTTTGGAACTTGCAAGTCCAGCAAAAGTGTAAAAGCTTAAAACATTTCAGACGAAACATTCATTTTGGACTAAAGTTACTAAAAAAATTGAATACAAGAATTTCAGTCCAAAGTTTTTGTTTTCATTACAGAGGCTCCAATATAATGGTATTATGAACAAATAAAAAAATGACAATGAAGAATTTATTACAAGAAAGAGAAATGAAAATTTGCAACACAACACTCTCAAGACTATAAAAAGTTTACCTAGCTTCACACTCTAGCTGGATCTATGCTGTTCTCTTTTTATCTACAATGAACCAAAGGTAAATTTTCTCTAGATTTAGCCTGCTGACTAAACCAATCATCTATGTTGATCTTGATACAACTATGAAATAATTTACCACAATTTAAAAAAATGTGTTTTCTGTTTCAGGAGCAAGTTGATATTTCTAAAACACACTGTTTAGAAGTAGCAAATACCAGGTTAATGCCTTTGTTTTCTTAAAATATATCCCTCTCACAACTCTGAGTAACAGTGCTCAAAAGCACTGATGTTTATTTTGATCACTAGTGGCTCATGTCAGTCCATCAGTGGGCTTTTTTTGCAGTTTTTTTGTGCAGTCCCTTTACCTTGAGAAGGATGTAAGATCTATTTAAGTTCCTGAGTCACACATCAAGCCCAAGCTTCATTTGAGCAATACCACCCTGGTAATAATTTATACAGTGTCACTTCTGACAATACAACTGAAAGGTGGCATTAGCCAATCAGATACCAATGATGTGCAAGGATGGACACTCCTTGTGACAGGTAAGTTTTTCACTACTGTTTCCTCTTCTCTGGTTTCTAAAGTTCTAGTTCTAGCAAAAGGGGCTACTGCCCATAGCAGAGGGCGTTGGGACTAGTTGATTTTTAAGGTCCTTTCCAAACCCCTAACGTTCTATGATTCTATGATTCTCTAGCCAAAACAGGCCCAGCTGCTGCAGTCCCTCCCCACAGGAGATAGTCGAGACCTCTCATCACTTTGCAGCCCTCCGCTGGACACTGTCTCCTTGTCTCCTCATCTCCTTAGTGAGGAGCGCAGAACTGGACTCCAGATGTGGAGAAGTCCAGATGTGGCTTCATTAGGGCTGAGGGGGAGGATCACCTCCCTTTACCTGCTGGCCACACTCTTCCCAATGCACCCCAAGACAGCATTAGCCCTCCTGGCCACAAGGCACACTGCTGGCTCATAGCCAACTTGTCATCCAAGTCAACTTGACACCCACCAAAACTCCCAGGTTTTTCTCTGCAGAGCTGCTCTCTAATAGGCCAGCCCTCAATCTGTACTGGTACTGGGGGTTATTGCCCCCCATGTGCAGCACTTGCCCTTGTTTACCCTCACTTGCCGTTGTTTGAGCTCATTAGGTTTCTCGCCAGGCAATTTTCCAGCCTGTCGAGTCCCGCTGAATGGCAGCAGAGCCTTCAGGTGTATCAGGTGTATCAGCCACTCCCAGCAGAGTGGCTGATACATCAGACTACATGCACTTTTTGTTCATTGAGGAGACCCCATTACAAAATTCACTGCTCCAAGATATAATGCTAGTTTGTGAGTATTCAAAGTTCTTTGGATTCATAAATGGATGAATGCCATATGTTCACATCTGTATGCAGTTTATCATCCTTGACATACAGATGGGCAACTTTAAAGAGTTAATTCTACTAATGTCCAATGTAGGTAACTTATATAAATTAGAAACATTACAGGTGGAAAATTTCAGCTTCTGATGTACCCTTATTCTGAATCACCAGGTCCACCTGGATATCCTAAGGGTAAAACTCTCAATTAGACAGAACATCAAGCTTGCACACTGTAATTTTTGAGTACACAAGTCATGAAAAAATACAACCAATGAAGGTGAAACAAGTATTATATCATTTGAAGGTTGTGCTGTCACATTAAAATAATGTACTTCCATTCCAATTATGTATTCACTTTACTAAAATTTACCAGCCCGGTATGATAAGATGAACTGAAATAACATACAGCTTAAGGATTGTTTGCACAGGTTGACAAATAATAATTATATTCACAGGATAATCTTTCATCTCTATGTACCTGAACACTCACGATTTTCTTCCAAGCATTTTGAAATAAACACCTAGTGCATATGGACAAAAACTTGTGTTGTGCTTTTGAAATGGTATTTTCCAATTTAGTGAACAAAATAAAACCACATGCTGCTCCCCTTCTTCCCTCCCCTCCACTCCAAGTACAGCAAAGGAAGGAATTGGGGGCACAAAAGGTAATGACTGTGGGTTGAGGTAAGACCTATTTACTGGAAACAGCAATGAGATAAGAAAACAAACAGCAGCTACAAAAATACCAATGAAGAGGATACAAGAAAAGTAACTCTGCACAAGAATCCCCCTACCCAACAATAGACAACAGTGCATGGCTCTCTGCCATGTTTATTTGTCTGGAAGAAGCCCCTTCTACTTGGGAGACAATCCCTTTCCTCAGCCCCCGGAAATGTTGTGGGGTGGTTCAGAACTACCTCCAGGTCCAAGCCATGCCCTCTCCTGGCTACTGCAAAAATTAATACTGCCCTGACCAGAACACAGAGAAATTTTCATAGATATTATTAAGGGATGAGGCAAATTCATCACCCAACACATGTACTGTATGATGAATGTATGCATCCTATGCCAAGAAATAACCATGACCCAGCTAATTCACTTTTTTCTTTAAGCAAAGACTGTGACATAGGTTTGTTGGGGAGCAGTGGCCAGGACAAAAACAGGAGGAACAGAACTGTGCAAATGTTTCAGCTGTTTTTCTTAAACAAAACAACAGAGCAAAAGGAATTACTGATAGCAATTTCCAAAGACAATTGTGCTGGGGTGGTCTGCTCAACACCAGGGTACTTAGATGGAGTGTAAATGAACAGCATTTTCACAAGGAATATGTGCCCACTATTTACCATGGCAACCTGGCATAAGACCAATATGGAAAATTGACCCTGAGGGAACAACAAGTCCACAGAGATGCTCTTCTTTATCTGAGACAGCATTGTGTGACTGGGATTGGTGCTACACAAAGCTGGCAAGTCAAGGTTTTAGAAATATGAATATATTGGTAGCATGAATAGCTACCAATAAAATGTACCTAGCCTGAATGTTTTCTGCAACACCATGCAGAGTCATCTAGTTAACTGGTCCTGCCTGGCTTTTTTCAATCTCCACCCTTAAAGACAAATAAATGATCTTCCCAAAGAACGGGTGACTAGAGACAAAATTTGATTTGCAGGGAATATGGATAAAGTAATATCTTATCCAACTTGAATAAGATACCTCAATAGAACCCACATGAGTGGATATCTTTTATCTTTATCCCCCAGGCATTCAAAAAAATAATCTTCTTTACTTTGCTTTGCCATTTTGTTGCAAAAATTTCAAAAGCAACAACGGTACTCTTAATGATAAAAACCAAAGCAAACTAAGCCAAAAACCCCCAAATTATAGTTATACAGAGTAGTAACAGTAACTGCACAGATTACAAAATATTCACAAGCAGAACCTGGCCCAAAGGGAAGTAGATAGATCTGAAAGAGCAAAAGGGAAAAAATGGTAATTAAAATCATCACTGCATAAAATCAGCTTTTCAGGGGGAGATTGAAAATTTCGTGCTAATGATGACCTGAAAATGTACTTCAGTTTATTGGTTCTGCCTTAAGAAAAGGCTCAAGTGAAATATAATATAAAATATATTAATTATATATATACATTTTCATTTATCCTATAGCTAAACAAATGGCAAGAGAAGCCCTCCTGGAGTTGTTTAGCCACTCTGCTTAGAAACTTTGAAAAAATCAGAAAGTTCACCACAGCTGAGCAGTAGAGGAAACACATAAAATGTCTTTTTGAACTATTTTTTTCAAAGAACCTGCTGTAGGTTGGCAAGGAAGTGAGTTTTTTGGGGAAGTTATAGTCAAACCAATCAGTGGTCAGATCTGAATATTGACACCTGGTGTCTGCTCTGTTTCTGGTCACATGTCACAGCAGTCACTTGAGAAAAATACATTTTCATGGGTGCACTGGCACTGCGTCAGCGCCAACCCATGACAGAAACCTCTCACAAGGCTTCATTGACAGTGTATGCTTCTCCTAGCACATGCAGTCTATTGTAAGTTGCTTTGAAATACTATGTAAATAACCAAATAATAACTTAGTTTTCTGTGATTTTTGAGTACTCAAAATTGAGTGATTTTACTCAAATCTTATTTTGAGTAAAAAATATATTTCATAAAGAAATATTCTTGTGAAAAGAAGCTTAAGAGTTTTGAAGACTAATCTAGTAGATGGGGAAGAAATGCTCCAAAATCCACAGCAGGGGATAAATATGATGAAGAACAATCTTAAAAAAAATTATGACCCCCACAAAAAAAATATTATAATACACACAAAAAAGAACTAAAAAGACCCTACCATTTAAAAAACACAATACAAATGGTCTGCCAGATTTCAGTCCTAAGGAAATAAGTTCTAACTACTAGAAACTTCCTTTGAACAAAACAGAAACAGATCAAGAAAAGATTTGAGAGACGGTTCAAACAATTTACTCTGGTAAACAATTTACTCTAGTTTAATACAATCTACAAACATATTTATGCTATTTATTCCAAAGACTTCTGAGAAAAATGGGACCATTGCAAAAATTGCAAGTTGATATTAAAATGCTATTTAGGAACAAATGCAGCTATTCATATTCAATGCCATCTTAACAACAAAATCCTGTCCCACTTACTTCTCAAAGAGCTATAGCAAACATATTCCTATAGCAAGCAGACCAAAATATCCATTTCAATATAGATATTTTACAGTATTTATGTATGACCTGAGAATTATGTACTGCCAGTGTCTGCTAAAAAAGGTTGTCCAGAGCAGTAGTGGATGTCCCATCCCAGGAAGTGCTCAAGGTCAGGCTGGATGGGGTATGGAGACTCCTGGTCTGGTGAAAGGTGTCCCTGCCTGTGGAGGTGGAGGGTTGGAACTAGATGATCTTTAGGGTCCCTTCCAACCCAAAGCACTCTGTGATTCTGTGAATTCACTTGAGACACAGTGCAGCCATTGGTCATAGTCAGCATGGGTTTACAAGGGAAAGTCCTGATCAACCAATTTAACTTCCTTTCAGCTTTATAATTCAGAGTCAAAGCTGTTCGCTGGTTTTATTGTTCAAAAGCATTAAAAACACATAGCTATCTTTAAAAGTATATAGAAAATAAAAATCTACTCCACTGACAACACCACATGGAAACATGTCAATTGTCCATGGTATTTATTTACCTCAGTGCAAAACCAAAGGGGCGATGGAAGTCAAACACGGGTCACAAGAGAGCCTGGCTGAACAACCTTATGCATTTTAAAATTTTCTTCTGCGTGTCAGTACTCCAGGGAGAGAAACATAGCAAACATGAATAAAATGATAATGACAGCAGAATATATTCTTGACTAGCTTTATACTTGGACAGTTTTATAGAACCTTACAGAACTGTACTGATCAACTGTTCTCTGTTAAATTACAAAATAGCACTTCCATTTATGTTTAGTCTTTGATGATGTCTATTCTCTCATTGTTGTAGCCACATTCAAGGTGATCTTTATGGGATCCTTTCAGACCTTTGAGATACTTTCAGTATATTGATTCCCTACAATGTTTTAGGCAACCTTAAGCACTAGTCAAGAATAAACACAAATCTTAGTTGCATCAAGGCCTTTTAGAATGCAATTTTCTTTTTTCACTGCTCTGCATGGCATATCTGCCTACAATATTTTTCTGTTATGAACCTGGCTCTCAGCTATGATATTCATTCATGGATAAATGTCATCTCCATAAATTTTAAGTAACACTTTCTCCTTTATATTTTCTTCCAATAAAAATAATCATTGCTTCTTCACAGGATGTAAATATTTTCATTCTAACTAGTGTGAAACTGAAGCTGGTTTTAATCATTGTGTCAATGAAATTCTGCTTAGCAATGACAGAGGTCTTATTTCCCCAGTGCAGTAACTGATTATTTCCTTCAGACTGGGTAGCAATTGAGCAGTTCTGATTGTTAAAATATAAATGTTTATAAGAGGCCCATATTGTAGGTCACTGTTTTTAAGCAAGGCCCAATTTAAGAGACCTGAACTTCACTGGAATAGCTAAAACAGCTTATTAAATAATTTTAACTGACTGGCTTAGACTGCATAACAGTGGATACACGAATCACTCAGAGAGCAAAACGCAACCATCTGTATTGTCTATTGTTTCGCTATTTCATGACAGGTGGGTGGAATAACTTGGTTCTATGAAATATTAACGGTGAGCTGCCTTATCCTCCCTTCCATGCATAAACCTGTGCCATAATAAGAGGCAATCTGTAGATGCTCTACTATTTAGCATGCCTTCCTTTGCCCCTGGGTAGCTCCTGCCACCCTTAAGCTTCTGTTCACAACAAACCTTAGTAGCATTGGCTACACTTGCCAGTGTTCATATAGAAAACTTCTTGAAGTTCAGCTTTTCCCTGCAAAAGCTCACTAAAGATAGCACTATAAAGCTCCACATGCACTTTTTCTTACAATAATCACCATTCTAGATGCACTCTATTTAAAGTAAAAGAAGTGAGTT
>JAYDZK010000128.1:4010976-4021254 GCA_034509185.1 Euphonia xanthogaster | reverse complement strand
GGTCCAGAATTTAAAAAACCCTAATAATAGTCTAACTGACTGGATATTTTCCCTACTTTCTATTCTGTGCTTTCTACCTTAAATTTATCTTTTTTTCCTTTCAATTCTCCTTTTTTATAGATATAACATCACATTCTAACGATAACCACAAGTAAGCTTCTATGCATTCACATTCTTGTATTATTGTCACTACCTAGATCTGCTATTTATAACTTTTTATACCAAGACTTCAATGAAAACCTTAAACATTTAAGCTAAAATCCCTGTGTATTCACAGCATTGCTGCCTTTCATGTTAAGAACTCACAGCTGAGATAAATAAATATCTACCTGATGGTAGATCTGTGACTCCAGGACCACAGGCAAAGAGACAAATGATGCTTACACCCACACCAGTCATTTAACAGGCTCTTTCATTATTAACTTAACATGTTCTACTAGATTATTTCACCTCCTTTTTTAATTAACAGTCTGGACACTCCTCCTTTATACTCATATGTATCTATGCTTGTGCATGTAGGCTTACACACATTAAAAATTTCACTGGTCTTCTCAAAGAAGCCCCATGTTCAAGTCTCCCATATTTTACTGACTTCCTTTGGTTTCTCAAAATTTTGCTTTCCCCAGATCTCATCTGGGTATGGCTGGCTAAGGCCATCTTCTTCAATTTAGCCTCCAGCTAGCAAGGGTCACCTTCCCACCTTGTTTTGAACATTGTACACTCAGCCACAGCCCCGCCATGGAGCCTCAGATGGTACTACAACCTTCCTCTCAAACACTATTTCCACAGAGACAGATAACAAATTAGACCCTTCCTGTCCTGTGAATTCCTCACTTGTGTGAGAGACTGGAAGGAATGCTTGTTCAAAATGTTTTGGGGGTGTGCATGAGGGAAAGAGGCAGGTCAGGCTTTGTTCTGGTGAGGCAGAACATTGCTCCATATACTCCACCCCCCCAGAGCCCGTATCCCAGCCCCACAGTGGCCGCCAATCCCTGGCACATTGCAGGCAATGCTTCACACCCTGCCCCTGGAGCCCCAGTTCAGCCCCAGAATGGCCAGATGAGTGGAAGTCCCACCTGGGGAAGGGCCCAGGAAAGCCAAAGGGTATTTAACCCAAGACACAAGGTCAGCATGTCTTGACCCCATCTCCTCTTTGAATCTCTATGAGCTGAACACTGCTAGAACCGGAAGTGGTAATTATGTTTGTTCTTTTCTATATCTTTTTTATCCTCCCTTCTTTCTCTTTCTCCATCTAATTCCCTTGTCTCAGAGTTTTGATTATCTTAAAATTGGATGGACTTTGAGTTTGCTAAGTTGGATGGGCTAAGCTAGTGCTTTGTGGATGGTTTTATGTTGATTGAGTGCTTCTCTAAACTTTTGCTAAAGTTCTCTGATTTTCTGAAGCTGCCAGTAATTTTTTTTTTTGTTGTGACCTCTTGAGAATATCTTGTTAGTATTTCTCCTGTATATTTACTTAGACTACATAAAAAACTGTAAGGCCTTTCAAGAGGCTCATTGAGCCTTACTTTTTTATGCCTTACACCATTTCACAGACTTATTTCTGTATGAAGATTGACCTTTGATTAATCTTCCATGAAGACTAATTAAGCATCCCCTGGGTACACTGCCACACCCTGAAAAGGAGTGGGTGATACTTCCAAAAAATGTTAGCCTAAGCTCAACTTTAATTTTTTTTGCTTTTTAGGAAATATTTTTCAATTCCATTTAAATCTCCTGCTGTGATTAATATATAGTTATTTGTATCACAGCTAGACATGCTAAAGCTTACTTCTGGAAGTGAATATTACACTGCAGTAATAATAGTATGAAATTTGTAAGTAAGTTAATTACAAAATTTCTTTTGCCCACCTCCAGCCTATAGTCTGGAAGAAACAGAATAAAAATATACAATGTCTTGGTATTGTGAAAGCAGGTTTCAACAATAGCTAATGCGTTCTTGAATTATCAGCACTGGCTTGGTCACAAATCTAAAGCAGAGCACCTCATGGAATATTATAGGGAAAATTAACTTAATCCCTGCTAGAGCCAGTAAATGGAAAAAAGAAAGAAGATAAATAAAAAATAATTTGCCAGTGTAGGAAAATAATCCTTCAAGTAAGGCAGATGAAAAACAATAATAAAAGCAAAACCTAAAAACATCCCAGGAAAATCAGTCTGTATAGATAGAAACGAAGTCATATATTCTGTCTCTTCCTTCCTCTTGTCCTCTTTGGAGGCTAGATATCTTTCACTTTTGATTTAATTTTTCAGAACATAACAGCATGATAAAAGTTTTTTTATGGAAATTTATCGCAGCAAGACAATCAATCATATTTCCAACACATTCACTGTCTTGAGCCTCTGAGCCTCAAAGACTTTATTTTTCTATAGAGCTTACTTGTTAATTTAACACTGATCAAAGGCTAAAACATTTATCATGCTTATTAGTGAATAAACCTAGCAGCAGGTATCCCAAGTGAGGAAGCAAATCCTCGTTTCCTGCAAGGATGAACTGGAAATTATCCAAAACATTTTTCAGGAGTGACGAGGTGTCAAAAGGAGGCAACTGGCAGATGTGGCAGCTCTAGGTTAGGAGGAATGAAAAAGAAAAAAAAAAAAGAACAAAAAGGAAAAAAGGTGTCTTGTAAAGGTATCTATAGACTATTCCATAGGGAATATTCCACATTTTCATTCAACTTAGTTCTGAACTCCTGTAGCAACTGACCTTGGAAAGAAGTTACACTACAACTAAAGTGGAAATTGATCACATTTGCTTCTCTAGAGCCCTAATCTTTCTTAGATCCTAAAAGGGAATGTTGACGGGCTGGGGAGGATTCTCAGAAACATCTTCTGTACGAGCAACTCCAGTGTGATCTCAGGAGAAGTAGTAAACCTACATTTACCAGTTTGTAGCAGAGGGAAACAAGGACTGCATTCTCCACTGGTTCACCACCAAAGTTTTGGACCCATTTACAACCAGGTAATTTATCCACAAAAATTTCTTGGGTAAGCAGGATCTTGATAAGCCTACTGAGCTAATACTCAAAATAAGTAGTAGCTATCATCAGGTAACTTGCTTTTTTTGACTAAGGTAATTCCACCAACAGTTTTTGATTTGTGCTTCTTGCCTTTTACCCAAAGATGCTACTGCTTGTCTTTTAGTCTTTTCTCTTGTGTGCTTGTTATCACTTCATTTGGACACAGTCTCATCTTCATCTTCTACCCAAACGCCACCCTATCTTGCTGTACATAGAACATCTTTGATTCTATCTCACTGAAAGCTGTGGATTTCTAAATTCTTTGGCGTCCTCTCCATCTGCATTTATCCTTCAGGCTTCAATGCTTTCACTTAGCTTGCTACATGTTCATCTTGATATGCTATCCAGGAGCACAAATAGTGTGGAATTATTGCAGTATTTACCTGCAGTGTTTAGCGGTACTGCTGCTCTATAGTTAAAATATGTTAACACAGGCATACTTTTCAGCTCCAGGAAATGCAACACTTACGGATTCTGCAAGAGAAGGGGAGACTACATGGTAATCTATACAGAACAAGACATATATATGGCATGAAAGAGGAAAATTAACCTACAGCAGAGACAGTAGTTGTCCTGGTTTCATACAGCTGTTCTTAGTGAAGTATATTGAATTTGTGTATTTGATTATAAGGACCTTATAAACTGTGAAATTAAGAAACTCAACACAGCACGCTCTCTGGCAGAGCCAGGATTATGGCTTCAAACCATTCTGACTGCTGGATTACTCTTTGAGATTTTAAAGAATTTTCTTTTTGCCTGGATTACTTCTTTGCAATAGGAGTCCATCAGTGTTCTATGCATCAACTCACTCATTTTGCTGTGGAGAAAATTTCGGCTTAGAACTGACAGATATGAAAGGTCCTTGTTACTATCCATATTGGCCACTATTCCCAAGAGCAGAAGAAGACACTTTGAACATACTTTCCCCTGTTAAACAAAGTTTATTATTGAGAATATAGTTACTATTTTCCATGAAAAAAATTAGAAATTAGATTCTGTGTATGATTACCTCAGACGAGAGAACACCACAAATAGGTGAGTTTCCCATACTTGGGTTTTTCTACAAATTTTATTTTATTTGTACATACAAATTTGGTGATTTTATTTTTATCTTAATAACCAGCGGCTATTTTCTTGCCAAAGTGGGAAAGAGACAAGGAAAACACAAGATTTTCCGTGTTTGCACTGAATGTTCTTTGTAGTTCTGAGCAGCAAGTCCAGGAACAGTGTAAGTGAATACAGAAGTTATGACGTACTTTAAGAGTTAGATTTGGATGGCTAATTCCTCATATGTCTCACATATTGTCAGAAGTTCATAGGCTTATCTGTGGTCTTTCACCTGTTACAAGAAGAGCCTCATTTTACAGACAAACATGACAGCAGAAAAAAGATCTGCAAAGACTAATTTAAAACACAGGGAAATTATTTTTATTTTGTAGTGGATCTTACCAATTCTATGTTCTCCTGCTGAAGAGAAGTGTGGTTATAATTTGAAGATGTTGTGCTTTGGTATCTATTTTATATTCTGTCAAAGGGAAAATGAGGTCTTGTGGAATAAAATAAACTCTCTTACTTTACTGTGACCCTTTCTTAGGTTCCTCTAAAAAATACAGAACTTCTGGTTGAAAATATGAGTAGTAACAGCTATTTACTCCAAAAAAGTGAGAAATCAGGTTAAATACTCCCTTCTTACCTGGTATTTTTTATTGTCACCAACACCAGTAGTAACCACAGTATTAGACATTTGAATCTAAAAATAAAAATAACATCTGAAAAAGAAGACTAGGAACATTAATTAAATATTTTTCAATTAATGAAACTGATATAACATTTATTTCTTAGAAATCAAATAGGATTACCACAAGCTAAGACAAAAATTCTGGAACAACTTAAATAATTTAAAACAAGTATGAAATTTTGAAGCTGATAAAAGTAAAGGCAGAACAACTTCAAAAACTTGTTTCCTTTTTCTTGCTTTTATTTAGTATTTTTGCATATAAACAGAAGCAGAGCAAAGATTCTTCAGTGCAGTAAGCAGAGTCACATGCTGTTTTTAAGCGTAGAGAAGATATTATATTTCTGATTTTTTCCCTAAAAATGCATATTGAAATGCCACTGTTCCTATGTTCTGCTAAATAAATCAATAAAGATGTGCAAATATGTGTTTTGAAAATTGAATGAAATAAAAAAATCAAATTAGACATTAAGTACTATTTGGTTATGAAACAATCTTCTTGAGAAATAGTGGGAAAAAGCTCCATCTCTAAGAATGTTAACAGTTTTATTTCACAAATTATTGGAAAATATTATTTAAGGAATAATTTTATTCTGACAGCAGTCTGGACTAATGTGACATTCCCTTTCTGTAGTTTCCATAATATCTGCCAATAATGCGTTTTAGTTACTTGATCTTCAACTCTTCTTGGAATCAGCTGGAGACTTTGATTAGAGCACATATTTTAATAATCAAGTATGGACTCTAAATATCAGGAGTTGTATGGAAACCTGAACAATAAATAATGTTTAAAATGTGCTAAGTTTCTTTCATGCCTATCAAACATGGTTACAATGCATATTTGAACATATTTTGAGATAGCCGTGTAGCATTCCCCTCCTTTCAGCAAGTGTCATGGGCTAACAAATAAAAACAATATGACATTATGCAATCTATTCCTGGCTTTTGAATACTGTAGCAAGTATAATAAAGGAAGCAGGAAAATGCCTTGAAAAATGACCATCCAATTGGCCCAACACAATTCTTACACAGAGATAAATGTTATTGTTCCACAGACATCAAACAGGAATGTAGTAAAATATATTTTACTGGGAAAAGTTCTCAAGCTTTTTTCTCCACATTTTTCTGTGGTTAGTACTTTTTTCACCAAAATCAGAGGCTTTTACCTTGTTTCTCGATGTCTATACTTTGTACTTTTGCTTCATTGTGGTGTGTGATTAAAAGGGCAGGGTACAGAAGAGATTCCAAATTAGCCAACAGCAGGCACCTAAGCTGTCTAGACCATGGTGCTGAAAACATCTAGGTAGTGGGTTTGATCCCTGCACAGGCCTTTCACTTTAGACCTGGACTCAACAATCCTTGTGGGTCCCTTCCAACTCAGAATATTCTGGGGGAAGTGATGAAGATTGTTATTCTGCATTCCAAATACTTTTATGTTTCTCTGTTAAGGCATCCTTTATTTCCTTGATGGACTAAGAAAATAAATTCTGACATTATTTTCATCACCAGTCCCTTCCTCCTTTTTACTTTGCCCCACATTTCTCAATATTTCCAAGTAATTATTATATTTTCAGCTACTACAGTAAATTACACTGGAGAATCAGGATCTGGGTCCTCTCAGAGCCAGGCCCAGGTTCCCTAAAAGCCTGGCTCTGAGAGTTCCCTAAAAGCCTGTGGCTCCTTCCACTCACATCAGCTATGTCTCTATCAGGCTTTGAGAATAACTTTTACAGTTACTTACTTGTTCATCTATTATTAGGGAATTTTTTTTATGATGAATACTTGAATTACAAGAAGAATAATTTTGGTACAAGTGACACTGCTTTTTGATAGATACCCCTTGTTATTCAGTTTGCATGACTGCCTGCCAGACTCAGATATGGAAATGGCTTTTCCACCTTACTCATTTTAGCTGTTGATCATAATTAATTTGAGCTTCTTAAGGACAAGCATATGTTGTGCAGTAGCAGATGTTCAGTATAAAAATTTGTCTTGGGAAAACACATCCAATCAGTGCTTATTTGTGAAAGAGGACTGATGACAAAGAAATAATTAGTGTTCTGTAGATAAATGCTTTAGGACCTTGAGTCCCTGAACTCTGAGGCCACAGTGTATTGATCTCAAGATGTGCCTTTACATATTCCTCATCTGCTAATGACAGGGTAAAACAGAAGAGCATGAACTTATATTCCACTGAACTCTGACACTGAATGACCTAAGGGCTAGAGGATTTTCTGGGCACATTTGAAAGAGTCAACATACAGAGAACCACAGAATCATAGAATGGTCTGGGTTAGAAGGGACCTTGCAGATCATCTAGTTCCAAACCCCCTGCCATGGGCAGGGACACCTTCCCAGATTAGTCATAGTTCCATCCCACCTGTCCTTAAATATTTCCAGAGTGGGGTATCCACAACTTCTTTGAGTTGCCTTCTCTCATGCCTCACCATCCTCACAGTAGAGAATTTCTTCTTAATGGCTCATCTAGACCCACTCCCAGTTTAAAACCATTTCCCCTTGTCCTATCATTACATGCCTGTGTAAATAGTCTCCCTCCATCTTTCTTGTAAGCTCCCTTAAGGTACTGGAAGGCTGCAATCAGGTCACCCTGAAGCTTTCTCTTTTCCAGGCTTCAGAGTCTCAGTTCTCTTGGCTTTTCCTCAGAGGACATGTGCTCCATTCCCCTAATCATCTTGGTGGCTTCCCTCTGGACTTGCTCCGACAGGTTAATGTCCTTTGTCTACTGGAGACCCAATGCTAGACATTGCATTCAGATGGGGCCTCAGAGTGGAGCAGAGGGGCAGAACCTCTTCCCTCGTTCTTCTGGCCATGCTGCTTTGGATGCAGGACATTATTGTTTTTCTGGGCTGCAAGGGCAGCCAACTCTTGTCCAGCTTCTTGCCCACCAGCACCCCCAAGTCCTTCTCCAATGCTCTCAATCTGTTCATCCCCAAGCTTACATTGATAATGGGAGTTGCCCCCATTTGGTCTTTTTAAACCTCATGAGACTTCATGGGCCCAATTTTTGGGCTTGTCTGGGTCCCTCTTGATGGCATCTCATCCTTCAGGCTTGTCAGCTGCACCACTCAGCTTGGTATCATCTGCAAACTTGCTGAGGTGCACTCGAGTTCTTTTTCTGTGTCATTAATTGAATTGAATTAAGAACATTGAATAAGAAAGAGGAAAGCCTAGCATTTTGTTAACTAGTTTATATTGACATATGAAAATAGCATATGAGATGTTGCTAGCCACAGTCAAGCAGTGGGGTAGCTGATAGACCAAGTAACTTTGGGAAAACATAAAATTTTACAGGCCTTGCAGAGCTGAGCTGGTATCCTGCTTGAGTTCTGCACAACTTCTACATGCTTAAAATATGTCTTTTTCCTATTTTTCCGAATCTGTGCTGTTCTGTTCTAGTTCTACTGTCCTTTTCAATATGAGAAAGGAAAATATTCTTCAAATAAAAGAAAATTGTTATACTTTCTTGTTCTGGAGTTTCACCTGCTAAAATAGACTTATTCTGATCTGTATCCTTTCCATCAAATTCTTGCTGCTGTTGTTTTTGCTTGTTTGTTTTGTTGTTTTTATGTAGAAGAGTGAATTATCCATGATGAAGGGTATATAGGCGAAGAATCAGAGTTAGTGAATTTTAGATGCCAAAAAATAAACAATTAGTAATAGAAAAAACCATAATCAACATTAAAAAGTAATCTGTTCTTGAAATACATGAGACTCAGTTTGTGCAAATTTCATGCAATGCTGAGGTACTCTTTTAAACACTGTAAAGTAAAACAGAATTATAGATGAAGAAAGCCTTAAGGCAAAGAATTAATGAAAAAACTACCCTGTTGTGAAACTCAGCAGATTAGCAGCTATAAAATGGGTATTATATTTAGAAGTGTTAAAGCTGGTTTGAGTTTTTAAATTTCAGAACGGGAAGTAAGATGAACTCAATAGTGTACATCTGTTAGCAGTTAACTAAAAATAGTCAACACATTGCTGACCTTGAAAATATCCAAAGGAAAAAAAGAAAGAAATTAATATAGTGGGAAGGTAAGTGAAAGTTCTGACCTCAGAACAATTAAACAGAAGTTATTCTATTGGTTGATATGGTTTTTAGTGTCCTAGAGCCTCTTGATCCCTAAATGGTTTCAGAAAAGATAAAGTTGAGAGTCCTCAGAGAGAACCCACAATCTAATGAAAACTACTGTTAAACAAGCACTTTTAGATCCACTTGAAACTGACAACACTTAATGCTTGAATTACCTTTTTATTTACTTACTCATTTAAGTATCATTACCTATATATTTGGCACTTCAGTAAGGAAAAGTTGCCCCCTTCATGTTACTTCCTTCAGGCAGAAGAATGGAAGAGACCTCTGGTCCAGCTCCTCTGATTTGGTAGAGCAGGATCTGTGAGAGGCTGGTGGTGTGCAACTCTCAGCAAACATTCAAAGCAATTAGAGGGAGAGGGCAAAGACACACTGGAGTAAGGAGGAGCAATTGATTATACACATATGCAGCCATCAGCTCTAGAGGAAAACATGCACACCTTCATTCAATTACAAACTGGAGAAGAAACTTGAATGCAAGACTGCTGTCCTTATGAATGTAAGCTGGTATTAGCAAAAGTTTGCATAAGGAAAAAAAACACCAGACCCCAACATTCCTCTCAGCAACATTCATTTGCCTAGGATATAATGAACAAAGACATATTTAAAATTTTATGCAAAGAAGAGGAGGGTGAAAAATGTGTAGTCCAACAAGCAACAAGCCTTGTATGCATACAGTGCAGATGAGCCCTGATGAATGGTTATGAAAACAACATGAGTTTCCATACTTCCATGTAAATCAATGGCATTAGCAAGGAAGTAATTTGCTCACATCAGTGAGAGTCTGTCCTGCAATATATGTACAGCAAGATATATACTAAACCATGTTATGCATGCCTGAATTAATAGAGTTAAATGTGCCTGCATGGATGAGGCATGTATCTAGAGGGAAGAGACATAAAAAATCATTATAATCACGTGCTTTTGCGAAAAATGAGAGCAGAAAACCCCACATTAAAATATAGTGAAAGACATCAATTGCATTTATATTGCCTACCTTGGCCACTATGTTCAAGTCAAAAAAAGCTAGGCTGAAAAAGTTTTATTTTAAGCTTTTGGAAGGCAATTAGGGCAGAGTAAACGATGTTCACTTTTCATGCAGTTTAGTCTGAAGTGAAACTCTAGTATGTGCTGTAACATTAAAGAGTCTTTGACAGGTTTATATCCCATTTGAAAAAAAATGCTGACAGCTAGATATCATAGGAGTTTTGCTTTCATATGCAAATCCAAGCTTTTGCGCCCGGTTTCCATCAACAATTCAGAAAATTGCAGACGTCTTCTAATTAAAATGTTTTAACAATAAAACCTGAGAAAAACTGTCCTGAAGTCTCTTTGATGTAACAGAAGATAAAATCTAGTGACAATTTTGCTAATGTATTTGAAAGATGCAACTT
>JAYDZK010000128.1:3546267-3557739 GCA_034509185.1 Euphonia xanthogaster | reverse complement strand
AAGTTCCTCATAGATATGATTTATTAGTCTATTAAATTACTTATCTCCTGCAAATAATATATCTACTTCATGTTCCACCTGTTTTGTTGTCTTCTGATAAATAGCAATTCATCAGCTGATTTTCTTTCTCTTCTTGCTGATAAACTATTCTAAGCAGAACTTAAAACTGAAACAAGGAAAGGAAGCCCATCCTGTCTCCTGCCAGTTCTTAAAACACAAAAGCCTGTTCTCCTTCAGAAACTCACTCAGGTTATCAAGATATGCAGCAGATAATCATAGGACACAATGTGGCTTCTTCTTTTCTGGGTGCATACAGATGCACAGCTGTGTAGATTGTAGAATAGATTTTTTTTAAAATCTTTTCACTTCTTGGGACACATTCACAGAAGGCAATGTGTCTTGAAGAACTGTAGCAGAAGGTAAAAAATTATTCAATCACTTCAGAAAACTCATGTCATGAAATATGAAATACAAAGAAATGCAGAGGCTTGAAAGAGGGTATGGGAGCTTGTTCTCTGCTAAGAGAAATCCCATTTTTTACTTTACTCATTAATTTCCCAGTTGTTAAAACTATGGGAAGATTGATGATTCAGCCTTAATAATAACTGTACAAAATTGGCATCTCCTTCAGAAAGCAAGTTGCTCAGAGCAAGTTGCTTCTATGGAACTGTTACAGTGTGTCTAGGTTTTTTTCCTTTAATAAATGCCTGGTTTTTCTGAAAACTGCACCAATGCCTGTGGGAGGTATTACAGTGCATTGCAATGATGCAATGACCTTTTTATGACCTTTCATCAAGGTGTCTGTGGCTAATTTCATGTTGATTAAACTAGGCAAATACCAAAACCATTGTCACTGTCTTCAATTAAACCTATTTGGATGAACTTAGAAGTTGTTGTAACTCTTGGCCCTAGAAATACTTCTTGGACTTTTCTTGGGAAGTTGAATCAACATTTTCACAGACCAAGAGCTGTGTTATACTCAATGAAAAATTTTAAATTTTTCTCCTTCTCCCCACCCTAACAATCAGAATGACTGCTAATATACACTAATGGCAGCTTCGTGGTGCTATCAAACACCACATCCTTTTATCATGATCCCTCGGATCCACCTCGGATCTTGGAGGTAATCTATACCTAAACATCTCAGCTCCTGTCAGTAACTTTCCTTTGAATTAGCTCAAATGGCATTCACATGTACAAAGCTTTCTCAACACATTTTTGACTGAAAGTATCTGCTAAAAGCAAGACAAGGGTTCAAATTGCTACCACAGTATCCACTTAGAACAAGAGGGACAGTGTGGCCAATTAAAGAGACATCAGGGCTTGTTGTGCTTGATACCTGTAGCAACAGGACAGTAAAATCAGTCTGGAAGGACGCTCTTCCAGAGGATGAGAAACAAGGATAGCACAATTCAGTGTGAGTTTCACTGTATTGACGGAGGCTGTCCCGTCGAGAAAAACTGCTGTGACAGCACTTTTTTTCCTGCCTGAGCTCCTGGATGATTTGTTGCTGTTCATGCTCTTTGCTGCACCACTTTTATGCAGGGCATAAAGTACCAGGAATATGAAATGCATGAGCATGTATTAATTCCTTTTCACTCTCTCTTTTTCCTGGCCTTCCTTCTGGTCCTTGCCACAGCACTGACCAGTATTTTCCAAATGGGATACCTGCATCTTACATGTCTCTGGGAGCATGTCATCATCCAGTATTCAGACTTCTTAATTCCACCTGGAAAATGAATTTGCACATATAGGCAATGCAGTGTTAGTGCTGTTCCTGCTGCAGTTTCATCTCTTTGTCACAGCACTTACACAATTTCCGTGCTTAAATCTTTTCCCAACGCTGGTAATTTTAATCATCTAAATGAATAGACAGTCAATAGGTAAGAGGGCATTAATATTTTATTTATGGGGTTTCAACTTCTAGCCAATGACAGCTAAAAGAAATTATTTAACAAGGTGTGCACAAATGAAGAATATTATAGGGGAAAAAAAGTTCTGTTTAGACTTCATTAATCAAGAAACTCAGCCCCTGGTAAGTTTATTCATTTAAGGACCCAACATTATAAATGCTTTCACATGTATTTTTCAATTTTTAGAAGCTTCCGTATTGTTTCGCTTGCTCCCTACTTGTTTTCAACTTTTTTTTTGTTGCTGTTAGCTCATTTGCTGTTATAAATCTTCTGTGTTAACTTGCATATGTTTACATGTGAGAATTTTCATCAGCCTTATACAAATCATGTAATATACTGAATATAGCTAACATCAAGTTACCTGTCCTTCCTGTACACATGTGTTTATGTTCTGCCCAGGTGAGATGCAGCTGGTTTTTTAGATCACATTTCATGTATCTTGAGGTTTCAGATCTAGACAGGCATTTTTACACGCCCTGTGCTTTTTTGTGATTTTTTGATCATCTGATCCTCTCCTTCTCCCATCTTTGTGAAAATCTGTGTTGGAAATGAAGTACAATACTGTTGAATTAGAACACAATAATTCCATGTTCTTAGATAAAATGTTATGTAAGCAATGTCTCTGCCCCTCAGGCAGATATTTTATATCTTGGAGTGACTGAAATTCTCAGAATAAGTTTTGACATCACAGGTCATGCACCTTCATGGAGGTTTCCGTGCTGTAGACTGCTGTCTTCAAACAACTGTTCTCCAGTCTGCATGGGTTTTTCCAGAGCTTCTGCTAGCTAGAAGTGACATCCTACCTCTTCTGCATTGCTCCTGCAAAGAACCATTTGTTCAGGAAGACAAGCACAGAGTAGAATCACTTTAGATTGACATTGTCTTGAAACAAGCATGATTTAGAATAAACACATTTTTGTGCGTGTTTTACATTCTTACAAAAAGCATCTGTCTAAAATTCATTATTGGATAGAAGCATCCTAACACTAAGTAGAAGGCTGTATGTCTAGTTGATATTGCACATTACAATTTGTGCATCCACTTAGATTATGTAAGAAATTACGTATGTGCAACATGTACTTATCTATACATAAGACGTAACAATTTAAAACTGAAAACATCTAATTGGCTGGTGATGGCTGGGCCAAATTTGTGATCACATCAGGATTTTCCAATTAATTACTGCTTAATTTCATGTGATTTATTGCATAAGGAGTAAATGAAAGATTAAACAGGGTACTTAGCATGAGCAAAACTGTATTCTCTTGTGTCACGTAGTTCCACTGTATGCACTTCAGGCAACCTAATCAAACCCTCCATGCCTCTATATAGTCTCTAAAATGAGCGTAAGCAGGCTGTATATAAGATTTAGTTCCTTCCTCTTTGTAAAGCACTTTGAGATTCTTGGAGGGAAAGTCCTCTGTAAATCCAAACAGAAGGACAGAATTTCAGTTGTGCAGTTTCAGACCCCTCTGCATGTTTTTCTGGTTTAAAAGTGTCTTTGTTGATCATGCCATGAGCAATGTAGAGAATATTGTCTAAATTCACGAGTGACTTCAAGTTCAGAACACCTAACATCATGTATCTTCCTTTCCTTGCAGTTAAAGAAGAAAATACCCTCCACATACATGTGACATATTGAAGTAAATGAAACATGCTCTGATTTCTGAAGTTGTGTTCTAATTTCACACATTCAATTTCTTCCAGATTACTACAGACCTGAGGCAGCGTTGCACAGACAGCCATACTGGAACCTCAGCCTCTGCACCTATGGCTGCAGGCATCATTGCCCTGGCACTGGAAGCAAAGTAAGATCTGAGATATATTCTGAAACAAAAAGTAAACATATGGGACGATATTTGTTGTTCATCCAGTACCTTTATGTAGACTTCACACAGTGCTTTGGAGCCTTTCTTGTCACAATATACAATAACCTCCTAAGGGGAGGAAAGGGCTCCATGCTTACTTCGCATGAAGGAAAGCTGACACTGTGGTGATGCTGACAGAGTACTCAGTGTTGAAGTAACATGAAACAGTGTTGAGCATAGGTGTTTTCCATTAAATTATGTATAGCATCCTCTCAACATCTTAAAGTTCACTCAGAGTGCTGCCTAGGTCTGCTCTACCCTGCAGGGTACTGTAGGTCACCTCCTTCATTCACCAGGCTCCTCTTAGTAATGTCTGTTCTTGAACACTGAAAGAAGTTTTGGGAGGTGTTAGGTTAACCTGAACATAAGTTAATGTAGTATGAAAAATAAAATCACAATTTCCGCATGCTGACACAAGTCTATTTTTTAACATGGGTCAAGTTTGTCAGCTCTAAAAACCATTAATAGTGTAGCTCCATAGTCCTTGTACCTTTAGCTCAAAAAATTTCCTGCCTTAAAAGCATTTTCTCAATTGCATGATTTTTTTCTTTATGCCTAATATGTATCTCTAATGTGCTTCATGGAGCAGCAGAAATGTGGGTGATCTTCAGATAAATCTGTATTTTAGAACATTTTGCATTACTTTGTACTCTGTTGGATAATACCTGCAGGTCTAAGATGGAATGCTTCATCCCAAATCCTACTCAATCTTTTTAAATTCTAGGAGATTGATTCTATTGAATTCTGAAGGAAACTAGTTTCTTGTGGGGTCAGCCATTTTCTTTGAAGGAAGTAAGAAATTTGCACACAATAGTAGATTCAAATTGTGTGTAGTTCATAACACTAGAATTATGTTTCCATCTTTCATGTTGCTTTCTTTGAAGACAGCTTGACGCAATATTTGGCACAGAATACTTTTTGCCATTGAGTTATAAGCATAAAAATTTGTAATTGAAGGCCTGAGATAATCTTAAGTAGTGCAGCACGTGTGGCATTATAAATGTGTTTTCTTAACACAGTTATCAGAGACAAAGGTATTTAGAGAAGTTAATATAGTGTTATTGTGGGAGGTTTTTAACTTTTAAAATTCCTCTTAATCCCAGTTTTAAAATCTTTAAGTTTATTTCAAACAATCTGCAAATGCAGATAAGACTCTGCGTAAGTACATTCCAACTTGCTGTAAGTTTTTCTCACTATTCTCACTTAATGAACTGAAATTGGTAATTGATTATTTCTGTTTTGTTGTAGTTGAAAGTTTCAGAAAAGTTACATCTTACAAGACCTACAACAAAGCAGGTTGTGACATCTTAAAACACATTGAGAAGATTACCCTTTTTTCTCTGTGACCTTCAGTGACTCTACCAGTGGGAAATCCATATTAGTGCATATGGACTAGCATTTTTTTTCAAAACAGTGCTAATAGTAGCTATAGTAGGTGTAAAGAAAAGTCTGTGGTAAAGCTTTATATATGGTGATGGAGATAAAATGTGCCAGTGGCTAAATATCCTAGCAACTCTTTTCTATTTGTAGTGCTCCATTCCATGGTACTAAAAAGGGTTTCAGATGTGTTGACTTTGCCTCCTTTTAGATTCTGTTCCATTTCATTAAATGGAAGGTTCTGTTTCTAGATCTTAGCCTTTATATTTGAGTAGATCCAAAGGAATTATATTAATAATGCCATAAATATGTTTTTATTCATTTGTATTGCATTCACTAACTTTTCTCTCTTATGTGTACTTAAACTCTGCCACTGCTGCTAACCACAGCCACTAAATAAAACAGAAAAAAAAGAAGTTAAAAAGCAAAGAGAAGCTAGGGACAAAACTAGTTCTCATGCTGTGCCTTCCCATGCTGTTTTTCTTCACCAGTTTGGAGAAATTTTTGGTCTTGTGACATTATAGATTATGAAGTGCAGCCTTTAGTATTATAGGGAGATCATATTGTGATCTATTCAATTTTAATGTCTCGGGTTTGCATGTATGGAATCTCTTTTGTTAATTTTATGCAGTTACTGGATTTCTTATTTATGTGATTTGAAATTTCAGGTTGTATTTTTCACCTGTGATACCTCTCAATTTAGGTGACCCTAAGTAAATGTTAAGAAGTTTTGAAGCCATTGAAGTATTTTCTACAATACTTTTAAAATGGAATATAAAGGACACATGATATTGTTTCTTAGTTAACTTCTTATTGGAACTATCTTGTTTAAAACAGAGTTCACATTTTTGTAAATTCTTCATTAGATTCCTTATTAGTACCTCTACTAATGGTGGTGTTTATGGGAAATTTTTTTTAAAAGACAAGTTGGAAAAGGGTTTTGCAAGGTTAGCTACATTCTTTGTACAGCAAGCTGCTTAAAAATTAGTCCTGAATGCTTCTTGACTTTGTAATAATGTATAGTTTCATTCCACTTTGTGCTGGAAAACACAGCAGTTTTTACCATGGAAAGGTTTTGAGTCTATGAAAGTCAGTTTTGCCCAGTAGGCAAGTTCTGTTCCTGGAAGACATCATGAGTTGAGCAGAGCACTAATATGGCCTGGGTGTGAGTTAGAACGGCCAAGAAGTTGCTTTAACTCACAAACAAGGTACGTTCAATCAAACAAAGAAAAAGCAAGACTTATGTCTTGCTCACACTTTCTTTCTTTGACAAGCCCCATGTGGTAGGATTGGCAAATAGCTGATGGAGGATCTCTTACCTGCCTACTGGCTTGAACCCTCCACTTAGCCATTTCTTCCAACAGTGATCTGCTTCTGAAATCCTGGTAACAAATTGTTTGAGGATGTTGTTATGCATAATGTGAACACATTTTTATTATTTTTATCTAGTATTTGAATATCAAAGTGGCACATTTTTCCTCAGGAATCAAAGAATTGTAGTTGAGTTTCTGACTGCTTGTTTAGAATCCCTGAGGTTGCAGTGCAAGGTTGTAAATAGGCAGCAACTATCACACAGACGACTCTTAATTTTAATGTTCTGCAGTTTTCTTATGGTATTTAGGGAGTAAATTGCTTTTCAGTTGTACCCAGTTGGTGTTTCCTAGTATATCTAGTACCTTGATCAGATCCTATGAATAAATGCTTGCTTGTGTGTTGCACTTAGTCATTACATAATGTCACATTTTTCTAATTGTAAATGAGAAAATAAGTATAATCAATTTAGTGCACAGAGACAGCAATTTTCTTACTAAAAATAAACTATTTTCATTGCATTGTACCATTTGTTGTTGGTAGCAGACATACCTTTCTCATTGATAAAAAGGTTGGATTTGGGATTTGAGGAAATCAGAGGCAGGAGAGACAATGGCCATGTATTTGTTACAGAGACCATTGTGCCATGTTCCTTTGAAGAAGCCAAATTTAAAAAAAAAAACCTTATGTTGCTGACAGAAGAATATATTATACATCCCAAATTGAACTGTGTGTTCCTGTCTGTAAGCCAATGCATATTTTCCACCATGTGGTGTATAAACTAGTTTCATTAGTAAGAAGCAGCAACTGAAATGGAAGTATTAGTCTGCTACCTTTCTACTGTGTGGTATACTCAGCAGTATAGCCTTGGAGAGAGTCTGTTTTCTTCCATTATTCTCTTCACTTGAGTGATATGGGATCTTAGAATTATTTCATTTGGAAGGGACGTTAAGGATCATCTTGTTCCAACCCCCTGCCATCAGCAGAAACTCTTCTCACTAGACCCGGTTGCTCAGAGCCCCATCCAGCCTGGCCTTGGAACAATTCCAAGGGGAGGGGCACTCTCCACTTCTGTAGGCACCCTGTGCCAGTGCTTTACCACCCTGCCAGCAAAGATGTAAACTAAACCCACTCTCTGAAAGAAAGTATCTTCTCCTCGAAAGAGGTGCTTCATCCCTCTAATCATTTCCTCAGACCTCCTCTGGACTTGCTCTAACAGGTCAATGTCGTTCCTGCATTTGCCTTTTTTTACATGAACCAAGGCTAGAACAAGGTATTGCCAGGAAGAACTAAAGAATTTTAGTGAATTCAGTTACTAGTGGCAGAGAAGTGACAATGTACCACATTCCTCTAGAAGACAGTAGCACCAAGTGTAATCACTGAGAAAAAAGGGAAATGGAGTTCACATTGTAAGGGGTCAAAAGTGTCAGAGTTAGATACTTTGGATTTCTGGCAACTGAAAAGATATTTGCATACTTCAGATTGATTGATTTTCTTACAGAAAGGAGAAAAGCAGTGCACTGTCTAGCAAGGTACAACTTTGGATACAGAGAACATATTTCTGTGTTATCAAAGTTATGAGGGCTTTGTCATAAATATAGTCAGAGGTTAAAAGTGATGAGAAAGCTGAGGTAAATTGAGGAAGTGCTGTCAAGTAATTTTTTGAGTAGTTTGCTCTTCATATTGAATTATTTGAAAAACATAACCATTAACAAATGCTTACTTTAGATCTTGAGGTTTAACCACCTATGCCACTTACGGAATTTCAGTTATAATATTTACATTGATTTGGGTGTACTTTAGTTCCTGTTTCTGTGTTCAGNNNCATATAAATTTGCCAAAGAATAACCATTCAGGCTGAAATTTTCCATTTAACTTGCATTTTAAAGGTTTTAAGAAATTCTATTCAGACATTTCTTAAACTAGACTAAAAACAAGTAATGTTTGATTGTGATGATTTTTAACTTCTTCATTGAGTTTTTCTGTGTCTGTGCTTTGGAGCAACAGCTAGAAATAAAACTAGTGGATAGCTGTTGTTCTGGTGCCAGGACAATGTGTTTAATTTGTATAAGCTTTTCAGAAATCTCAGTTGGCATTTTCTCAGTTGAGACTTTTAAGCTCTATCCCCTGTAGTTTCTTGGCTCTCCAAGTGTTTTCCAGCATCAGCTTTTAGAGGCTAGACTCTGAAGTTACTCTTGAGGTGCTTCTGGCTGTTAACCTTGAGAGCAGGGATCCCAGCTGCTTTTCCCTGTCAGTTCCTTGTGGGAGTAAAAGGAGGAAGGTGGAAGAGGAGCAGTTTGATTGAATTGCAATGTCCCTATAGTCAGTCTTTTGAAAGTGGAAGACAGGTCAAGTCAATAGTCTCTGTACCATAGCTAATGCTAACCATAACTTCCTTTATTAACCTAAGACAATGCTAGCCTTCTCCATCTTCACAGTCAAGCTGATTCTAAGAGTAGCAATTAACCTAAGGTTTTGTTGCTGTTCTTTACATGCTGTTATTAATCAGACGGTGAACACTGTCTTTTGGACAGTCACATTTTATTGAGCCTTTGGAGATGACATAATAAAATACGTAATTCAGATGCCTTTCTCTCAGGGGTTTTCTCCTCCCAATTTCATCATTATCAGCCTTGGATATTAGGCCATTGTTTGTTAGATTTTTGTCACTTATGATTTTTTTTCTCTATGTGCACTGCAGATTTGACGCAGGTACATTAGAGCACCATTGCTGGTGGATGTATAGCTGCCTTTACATAGCTGCCACTGTTCATCTAAAGGAATACATCATGCCCTATCACAACTTGTCTGGATTTTATCCTAATAACCAATATAAACGTAATACAAAAGATGGATTTTTTTTTCTTCCCTTTACAATAAGAGTAGTAAAGCATTGAAACACATTGCCGCAGAGGTGGTCGATGCCCCATGCCTGGAAACATTCAAGGTCAGTTCAGTCAGTTCTGAGCAACCTGGTCTAGTTGAACGTGTATCTGCTGATTGCTGGGTACTTGGGCTAAATGACCTTTAAAGGTCCCTTCCAGCCCAAACCATTGTGTGATTCTGTGGCTGTAGATTCTATGGCAAAGCCTTTTAATGTTGCCTCATGAGGAGAGCAAGATGCATTGCAGAAACATGTCAGATGCGGCATGGATATAAACTGAATGTTGTAAAGTAGAGCTAGAAGTTAACTAAAATGGTGTTGTACAGGACATGTAGAAGGATGTCTTATCTTACAAACCCTTAATGTGCCTTACTTTTGCCATGACTTTTTAATCTTTATTTCAGTAATTTTTACCAGCCCAACTGGATAAACAATTACTGTCATTCTAGTCCAGCAGCCTAGTGTGAGAAACTGCACCATAAGAAAAAAAGGTACCTATAGGCATAGTGCTGTCTTTAAAAAATGCTCAGGGAGAGAAGGCATCTGCTCTCTTTAAATACTACAGAATATTTAAATATGTTTAAATTTAAATCTGGTTTAAGAACCAAGGTTTCCCTGGTTTTCAATGACTGCATAGTCCTGGGCAGTGTAGGCAGCCAGTTCTGGGTCTTATAAATTTCATTCTGGTGTGTCTTCAACTGAGGGGAATCATGGCCACGTGTGCAATAGGGACAGATAATGATGCTCTGAGAATGCTACTTAGTGCCTGGTGTTCTGTGCCACAATACTTTTTTCCACTTCATTGTTTAGTGGCTCAGTTTATCATTCCCTCTACTACACTGCATTTTTAAAGGGAATACTATTCATCATCTTGCAGGTAATACAAAAACTGAAAAATTGGAAGGAGAAAGAAAAGATAGCCAAATGATGGCACCTTTAGATCTAAGAAAAGAAATTCTCCCTGTTGAATATATAGAGGAAACAGGAAAACTGCAATCCCTGAAGATTTGCCCTAGTCCTAGAAGATAAATGTGTATTAATGTCACAGTGAGGATAGAAACGGTGGACAGGTTCTTAGGAATCCCTTAAAGGAATACTTATCTGTGTAATCAGGCCCTTACTTTGCAACTCACCAACCATCCAACTGTTCGGAATTCTTGCAAAATACTCACAGACTCCCAGTGAATTCCAAAACTGGGGTAGTAGACAAATTAATAACAACAGAGGCACCTGGAATAGCTTCAATAGGAACTGAAAGTCTAGAGGAATTTCCAGTTCAAGCTAGCAGTTAGTGAGATTTAGTAAAGATTTTCAGCAAGCCAAAAGTTTGATTTTTTTCTCCTTTGCCCTCATTAGGATACAGTAGTTGATGGTCATAAAAATTGCCTCTCTATGAAATGTACTCATTCACCTTGCCTTAAGTTTCCTATAACAGAATATTATCATATATTGTTACAGTCTGCTTATGGCAAACCTCCCACTTGTATAAATAATATCATACCGTTTTTCTGTAAAATTGGAACATGTGTTTTGAATGGAGCGAAGGAAAATAGAGAAGATAAATGAAAGTTGTTTTGCTTTAGATACTTTTCAGCTTACATGACCTTGTATCCCTACATCGTGGAAAAATGTCTGATCTGTGACTTTGTTTTTCCCCTATTTCATAGTCCATTTCTGACCTGGAGAGACGTCCAGCACATCATTGTCAGGACTTCACGTGCGGGACATCTGAATGCTAATGACTGGAAAACCAATGCAGCTGGTTATAAGGGTGAGAGCTTTCTTTCTTCTTTGCTATCACAAGCAATCTAATATTTGATACTTTTGTTTGACACTATGCTGTGCACAGTTTCGAGACCTTTCAGCCTTGATCTGAAGGGGCCTATCTTCTCTCACACAAGGGAAACCTTTTAGAATGACTAATGCACAAAACAGTCAGGTACAAAATGCATTGGCCCAATCTTCTTAGTCCCTTTCAGTTCCATATCATGTACACTGCTGCCATAAAACTAAGTAAAGTATTGGTGTTTAATTTTTCTTTTTATATCTAGTATTCTGATATAGTGGTATAGAGTTGAAGATGCAGCAGTTCTGGATTCCAGCCATGTTCTCACTCAGA
>JAYDZK010000128.1:2961307-2972103 GCA_034509185.1 Euphonia xanthogaster | reverse complement strand
CCCATCAGGATTTGAAAATAGTATATACATTTTAATGATAAGAAAACAAAATTCATTTTTATTTGCTTGTAGTTTAGAAAGTAAATTGTTCATGCCTAGTGACACTGTCCTTTGAAAAAGGACATTTCCAAAGTTTTACGTCTTCTTTTTACTAGTTTCGGTAACAACTTCTCTGTGAAAGAGTTTATTTTTTGCATCACTGAAGAGGAGATTTTAAAAGCCCATGCTATGATTTTGGTGTTTTATCCTGTCAGAGAAAATGTTTGTTTAATTGGAATTTACCACTCTCAAGATGTCTTAAGTAATGTTATTCTTGGGCTTTTTTTCCTACAGAATTGATATTGCATCAATTTTGATGTCCACTGAAGATATGCTCTGGTCAGTTTGTAGTTCTGTGCAGGAGTTTCTGAATCCACACAAAGACAGAAATCTCAAGATCTATAAAATACATAGCCACTGCAATAGTCTGATCTCTGTGCTGGCTATTTTAACTTCACCATTGAAGAATTTGTATGAGTGAGTATGAAATAAACATTTAATTTGAGATAAAATTGGTTCTTGAGCTTACATGGATAGATCTACAAAGGTGAATTTTTGTGTTGAAATCAAATGTAATGCATAGTATTGGCACATTTTAATAGTCTTTGACTATTTTTCAATTTGATCCCATACTTATATTTGTGATCTTGCCTAAAGCCCAGTTATATCTGCTGAGATTTTATTAGCTCTGGATCAAACTCCAGTGCTGTACATTTTTTTTTCTGTTAATAACATAGACCACAGTGAATGTCTGGGTTTATTTCCTCTGTGACAAAACCATTTCATTAACTATAACTGCCCCAAATTTGCAATTTATTTTTCCAATTAGGACATATTTCTTTTTAAATATGGTCTTATTGATCTGAAAACATTCACTACTATGGTACGAAATACTTTGGCAAGCAGGTTGTCAAATCTCTCATGTTGTCAATCTTCTAGAAGTATTGGAATGTAAAGGTAATTTACTAAAATGATCATCTGGTAACACAAGCAGTATGCTGCAACAAATGTAGTTAAAATGTAAGAATATAGAGTGCCCATATTTATAAAATGATGGCTTCACAAGTCACAACTGTAAAAAATGGACATGTGACTTGCACTGAAATTTGGTCTGAGTCTTTTGTTGATAAAATTTGTCTGTAAATTTGGTGTAAGAGACAATACAAAGTGAGATCACAAATTTAAAGAAGAGGAACAACAAACCCCAAACTAATGAAGCCGCATCCTAATCAGCTGGTTTTTACTTCATTATTCAAAATAAGAAAATTCTAGGTGGTACAAGGGTGGAGACCTCCTGCATATAAGCTTCTTTAACTAAATTTTTTTTAATGTGTGGGCTCATTTTAATGTTTGTGGGCTCTAAAGAACATGCAAAAGTGGATTGTAACTGATTGTTTGATCTTATATAACACAGGCTTATGAATAGATAGCAATTTAGAAGGTGGCTCAGGAACAGATTAGGTAGTCCGGCTATGGCAGTAGAAATGGAGACAGGAAAGGATTGCAGTGGCTGTAACTGCTTCTACTGTCAGTTTTGACATTTCATCTTTCTTTTATGAAAGGCCTTAAAATGATAGACCAAAGTAAATATGCAGTATAATTTGTTCCTTTAAGTCATTCTAGTCTCCTCCACTGATCAATGTTGTTTACATATTTGTGTATACATAACATGGAAAAAATGTGTGCTTGCTGGAGAACTCAGAGAGTTTCAGAACAAAATGCCAATAAAAAGCTTGGTTTTTATTTTATGTAAAATGCTGCAGGTAAACAGCTTTCAGAGTTAGGGATGTGAATCTCATTACCTGGATTTGCTTATCTGGAGATCAAAATCTTGACATGTGCCGAATGTAGCAGCTCATTTCATTTACTACAAAGTACTGTGCAAATCACCACCAAAATATGGCAGCTTTGTTTAAAGAGAATACAAACAATTGTCTGATTTTGTTACGTAATTACTAAAATAATATTAACACTCAAGACCATTTCCGTATAAATGATGCATGTTTTAGAGTAAATAAAATTGGATTTTTCATATGAATTTCTAATCAGACCTTGTGTTTTCGCAATCTGTGAGGCCCCCATTATCGAAACAATTTTTTTCTATTGTATATTTAATTGCAGCCAATATTTGTCAGGTCACCTAGCCCAGGGTCCAGAGTACAAAGAAGAAAGTGGTTTAGCCAATCAGCTTCTTAAAGGACTATATTCAATTGGAAACACGTTGATATAGTGAATTTTAGGTAAAGTATATAGGTGTATTGTTTACTGGAGTATGCATGGTTCATTACATTAAGAATCTATCAATAATAAATTCAAAAGTTACACCTGATTTTAAAGGAAAATTAATCTTTCATCAATTCTCGCTGGAATTATATTGTATAAGGACAATTTCCATCTTGTCTTGGCTCTATATCTTTCACACCTTTGGTAAAGTTAACTGGAAGTGAAATTTTTTCTTTTAAATCTGTCATGCTGTCTTTTTGTACTGGAAGTTTTCCCTTAAGTGACTAGAAGTCAATTAATTTTAGACTTTTCAGGAAAATTCAGTGTAATCAGAAAAGTTTTCCAGGAGTTGTGTCATAATATGACTGGCTCATTTCCAAATTATTAGAGAGGCTGTATTCTCTATTGCTTAAGGGAACTAAAATTATTTAAATTTCTTAATTATTTTGTGGAAATTGAACAAAACTGTAATGATGGTGAAAAATTAGTAATATCCTTAACTTCAGATAAGGTAATTCTGTTTTCTCATAGCTAATTTAGTGATCTAGACTTTCTTTTCTGTATGACAAGATTACTTAGATCTGGTACTTTTTTTTTCTATGCTTCATTTTTCTTCATCCTTCTGTGGCTTTCCTGAAGTATCTTTAGCATAATGGAAATGTTGTTTGGAAAGGGCTGCTGGAGGTTGTCTAATCTAGCCTCCTCCTCAAAGCAGAACAATCACCAAGAACAGTCAAACATGATTGTGTTTGACCGACTCAACTGACACATGCCAACCTCCAGGAACTGAAGTTTTCCAACTTTTTGTGAAGCCTGGTCTGCAGCTGTGATGCCTTAGTGCAAAATATTGCCTCATATCAAGTGTGAGCCCTCAAAGCTGCTGGCTATAATTTGCTGTATCACATCAGCCCCACTGAGAAAAGTTGGTCAGTGTTGTCTTCATAATTACTGTTTGGGTGGTTGTAGGCCACCATTACCTGAATTGACACTTTAGCCACCTCTTCGCCAGAGTAAAGGAGTCTAAGGCCCTCAAACATTTTTTACAGATGATTCAGTTTAGTCTTTGATTTCCTCACAATCTTCTTGAACTGTAGGCCCAGCAGCTGGACAAAATATTCTAGGTAAGGCTTAAACTGTTGACATGCAGATGAAGTAAATCACTATATTTGTTTTAGTTGCTGTGTTCCTTCTAATACAGCCCAGTGTGTGGTTTGCATTTTTTCTAGTGACAATACACTGTTGCCTTGTCTTAACACCCTACTGCCCATAAACCCCAGACTGTGGTTGAGTAGGGGAGCACTCAGACAAGTCAGTTCCCAACCTAGGTTATTGTAATTCTGTAGCTGAGTTAAACAGTTGCTCTTTACCTCAGTCAATTTTTAGAATTTCTGTTGGCCCAGTCTTCTATAAGTAGGCTTTCAGCTGTTTGTTGTGTTAACTACTGTGTCTGCTTCCCCAAGTTTAGTGTCACCTGAAAATCTGCTAAGCAACTGTTCTGTCGGCCTTTGTCCATGTTGTTGAGGACCTGTTGAACAATGAGTCTCTAGAATGTGCTCCTCAAATCTACTGACTGTTGCTATTTTCTTGCTGCTTACTCAAACCTCTGCAATATGAGGATTTTCATAATTCTGAATTTCCAGTCATCATTGTCTTACTTACTTGCTGACAAGATTGTTGTCACTTACTCAGTTCTAGTAGCTGGGGTTTCATGTAGTGGATCACACAGTTTCAGTGCTGCCTCTAATACGCAGGACTCCAATGCCATTCTTTACTCGTAAGTTTGTAGAGGAGTAAATTACCTGGGCCTCAAAGTAGAGACTGTCTTCTGCCTCAGGTTCAGGATTGCTCAGTTTGGAGCAGACCTATTCTTGTGCCTGCTCTGATATGCTTTAGTCTTTTGTGCTGAGTAGGGGATGATAGTCTGTAAAGGAAGAATATAAAGAGTAAGGTGGATGCACCTTTTTGTGATTTCATAGTATGAATTGTTATATCTTATTTTCTCAACAAGAAGTCAGGTAAATTATTTAAATGTTGAGAGAATCATATAGAGAGTCTGTTGGCAAAATTGCTCTCTATTGTTGTAAATTCAGTGTTATATGCTATTAAAGATTGAGAACATATCTCTTTAATATATGAGTTATAACTCATGAAGTTGCCTTTTAGTAATGTTGATTCATTATACAGAGAAAAATCATACAAACTACAAAGAAATACTTTAGGTTGCATCTTGCTGGCATCTCATTTCTTCACACCTGCACTCAGGCTTACAGGATCAATTCTCACCTTGTCATACTCTACTGAAGAATAAAATCACTATAACTTGAAATCTTGCTTTGGTATTTAATCAGCTATCCAGTGCTTTGAGATAATAGGCAGGTGGTTTAGTATAACTTGAAGCAAAAACAGGTGTCCTACTAGCTATTATTATTCTTCTGTCAGAAGAGGAGCTGGGCAGTCTGGCACATATTTGGGCAAGAATTACCTACCCAGCAGTGGACATTAAGAAATGCTGTCATGAGAGTTACTGTATTATCATCAAACACTTAATTTTTTAATAGAATTTGAAGCTATTCTAATATTTAAACAATCTCTAAAACCCTCAGATTATCTCTACCTCATTTTAAAATTTCTGTAGAGGTTTTAGTATAAGCAAATAAGTCAGAGTCCAAAAATCTGCCTTGTGCTTCTCCTTAGGATACAGCTAAGGCTCCTCAGGATACAGCTAAGAAGTCGTACTTAATAAGCTGCTTTAGTCCAGAATTCTGTCAAACAATTCCTACACAAGCAATAGACAAGGTGTGGTCCTCTTTTTTTAAATTAGATTGCTAACAAAAATTTGTTATCACACTTTTGTGTAGGATGTTTGCTGTATAGTTTGCTATATTCAGGAAAAAATATTTCAGTGGATGAGAGACAAAAAGATTTGTTTTTTACCTTTTATAATATTGAAATTACTGTCCTTAAAATAATTCTTTTCAAGTTGGCATTCTTCTTTTGTATATATTAGAATCTCAGCTTTATTTTTAATCTTCAGGTTTTCATGAATTCACAAAGAGCACAAATTGACTGTGCTAATCGTTCTGCTCAGATCTTGCTTACTTAAGATCTGTATTAAATTCTTTCTCTATTTTTTTATTAGTAAGAGTGGTTTCTAAATAAAACAGCCTATCTTTTGGAGAAGTTCAGAAACTATATGGCTACCTTTCTTGTTGGAAAAGTATAATTCTCTCTCTTCTTTCATCTGAGTCTAATAGACGTGTGGCTATAGTTCTGAATTACTTCAGATGAAAGATAAAATATTCACCGCCAAGTAACATGAAAAGTAAGGAGCTTGTGAAGTGATAATTGTTTATATTTAATGGAGGATACATGTAACAGGCTGGAATTCCTCTCTGCTGGAATTGTAGACAGTGTAAATGAGAATAAAAAGGGAAGAGGCCAAGGGGCATCCATTACTGTCACACATTTTTGAAATCTATTGGTTGCTAGAAAATTGTACAAATACTAATAATAATTTATTACTAAACAATAATTAAAGGCAAATATTAAATTATAGAATCCTCTTCTTACACATATCTGTAATCCTCTCATATAAATAATTAATACAATATTTCATTTTTAGTATTCATAGATTTTGCCTCTCACATCATTTAAGTAAGTGAAGTATTGCAAAAGTGACATCTAGTCACAATCTAGTTCTTCTCTAGTCCTTTATATTTGAAAACAACCACTATTCCATTTCTCTCAAGCCAGTGAAGGTCCAAAACCTCTGGTTCAAATTTTTGCCCAGTATAATCCAAAGCCTATATATGCTTGCATGTCAGTCAGTATCATTTCAAAAGATACTTTACATATCATTATTATAAAAGTGTTGAAAATACTATGCATTTTTATTATGCAGGAAGAACAGAACTATAGAAATGAATGACTGAAGAGAAATTTGCTTATTGAATGCATTTTCAAGCATAGTTTGAAAATGTATTATATAGGAATAAAAATATGAACAAAAACTTGAATAACAGTTATTAGATGCTGAGTTTCAAAGAGTGAAAATGAATAAAAATATAGAATTATATTTTTTACAGTACCTAGAGTTGCAATAACGTGTTTGCATACATATAGTAGTAGTATTTATCATAAGGTATTTTCTGTCTTCTATTCATATAGACATACTTAATAGTAGTGATCCAAAAAGATTTTCAGTCTCACTAGTAATTTGGAAGCATTTGGTTTCTTCCAGGACATTTCTGGATAATTCTGATGAACATCTTCCTCAAGATTTTTCAGAAGTCTTTTATCATCCATTACACTGGTTATTTTACATACCGTCATCCTGTTTTTCCTTTCTGAAGTGAGTATAAAAAGTTGATTGTTGTAAAAGGATCACCAGATAGTCAGTATTAGTCAAATATTGTTACATTTTGAAGAGCATATCTGAATAAATGTCTAATTAATATTCTGATTTTTGAAAGTCATAGAAGCATTTTTAAATTAATTACAGATTTCTCTAATCTTTGAGAGTCTGAGGAAAAGTTGCACTGAAAGCACTGTATTTTGTTAGTCTGTTAATTATGTTTGAGATTTGAATTATCTGTAAGTTTTACTGGTTTTAATTAAAGACTATATAGTTCTTGATAATACAGAAGTTCAGCACAGTTGCTGTTTTGAAGGACTTATAATTAAAAGGGAGATAAAGAGTGTATGTCTTTCTGTTTAGGATTGCTGTTTAAAACTAAATGTTTGGTACATAAATAACTCATTTAACAATATGCAACTTGATTGTAGTTGAATTTTTTGGAGATTATTGAATGATTAGAAGCAAAAGCTTAACTTTTCTGTGTCACTGCATATAAGGACAAGTGACATAGAAGATAGATGCTACCAGCTGTGCTGTTGTTTGCTTTCTAATTTTGAAACTGAAGCACTCCCACACCAGTATAGATCCTCTCCTAACCCCTTCACCTCCCTCTTCTCCTTTTCAAGGTTATTTCCTGAGAGGTTTTCACTCTCCATTTTCATGAAAAGCTGCTTTTGTGAGATGTTACTGTGTTTTCCAAGAAAGTATTTTGATCTCTTGGAGGAGTACATTATCAAATAAGTGGTGACCTATGGATGACCAATGTGCTTTGGATTTATTACCTCTTTCCTTGTACACACAGTATCTTTTACCTTGTATATGTAAATATCTTCCCTATAATGTTGCCCCATACTACACAAAACATGCTCATTTCTCTCCATAGGCTCCACTCCTAACTACAAGTCATCAATCCTGTTCTCACCTTCCCTAGCGCCTCTGATATCTGCTGAACCTAAGACAATGTATGTTGTGACTGCATCAAAATAATTTGGTTTGCTAACTACATGCCAAACAGAGTTGAACAACTGTGAATTCAGAAAGTGTCCTGCTTGAAATAGTAATTTAAGTTCTTATAAAGTGTGAAAGATCATGTGTGTTTATCGTGTTTCAAGGAACTTTGTCAGTGACTTTTTAAGTTATGCATGGTTGGAGAAAAAGGAAAAGGAGGGATACAGCAGAGGGAATGACTGCATTAGAAAGGAATCTAGTCACCCATTTCTGGAAAATTTACGCTCCATTAAGTATTCATTGTAGAAAAGACAATACATTTTTTGATGCCTTCATGCAAGGCCAGATCTCAAAATATAAATTATACTGTGAAGTATGAGTTTTGGAAGATGATTTCACAACTGAGTACCCTATAATGTGTAACAGTATGTAAAGGAAATGCTGGTACCATTTCAGTCTGACCTAATTATCTTTTCTGAGGTGGAATTAAGATAGATACAAATAAATAGCAGAAAACTATTCCAGAGCTATGTAGTATGCATTTATTTTCTCTGGAAGAAAGGTACTAAAATACACAACTTCTTGGTCACCAAACAGGAAAATGCAAAGTACCAAATAAAGTACATCTCTGAGAAGATAGAGTCAGTGTACCTTTGTGAGAAAAGTCCATATATAGAGAGAGCCTTGCATACTGTCCTGGTGATAATGCATGAACTATATTGGTAAATTACTTATTGTTCCTTTTTAACAGCACACCTTTCAGCTGCTCAAGAAAAAAAAAAAGTTAAGGACTCTGCATCTAATGAGTAATTCTGAGGTGTTCTAGTTTTTTCACTGGTTTTATAGTCTATGTGAATGAAACATTTTTCCCCTTCAAATACTGCCTTTAGAACATTATAAAGAAACATCATATTTAAGTATTGCAGAAAATTCTATTTCAGAGCATCCTAATTATTCATGGGTTGTTTTCCGATTTTACATCTTATATCTAATTAAAATATATGTTCACTGTCTGTAACAGAATTGGAAGCACAGGCCATTGTATACCTCTCAACTGTGGCCACCTGATTTTTAACTGACAACTCTAACTCATACGTTTAGCTATTAAGTATTTAGTCTTCCTAAGCATGCTATTTCAAAAAAAGTTTTGCTAGTTCCTGAAAGTATTTTGTTTACTATGTAACCTGATTTCCTACATTATTTTTCATTGCTGCAAATGGTTACAGTCTGTATTTTATCAATTTGACTACAACATCAATGTCAAGGTTATTACCATGAATTAGCATATCGGCCTGCCTTATAACATCTTGAACTTAGCACATGAGGTTTTCTTTCTTTCTATCTTGAATAGAAACCAAAATAATATATGATTGGTTATCAAACTAAGGAATTACTGATAATTTATATTGAAGTTCATTTAGTGATAATAATTACCTTATTTATTTATTTAGATATATCTTTATTTAGTTAGTTACTAATTGTTAGTGCTAATTGTGATTCATTCTTTGCCCCATTTGGGGTTTATAATCATAGCATTTGCAAATCAAAGTTGGAGTTTTTTCCTTCTACTGTACAGAACAGGACATTTATATGTGTGATATTTATATGTACTTCACCTTTTGCCACTTTCCATGAGGCTAGTCTTATTTTCACTAGTACTGAGCTATGAGGGTGAGAGAACATATGCCTCTCCATATGCACGTTTCAAAACTTCTCAGGGCATTTATTGGTGCTAGCTTCATGGCTGTAGGGAATATCTGCTATATTTTATTTTTCCTCTGAGTCACACCATTGTACATTTCAATTTGCAAGATGCTTAAAGAGCCAAGAACTGGTGTATATTACCACATGATAACTTCCCATCTGGTCAATGACAGACAGGTTTGTTTTTTTTTCAATTCAGATACTCTAAAAATATAATTTATTTCTATAGGAATTTAAAATATTATTCTTCATAAATCTAATTGACCCAAATTGTCAGTTATCTTTTAGTTTGAAGGCAATGAGTGATCTTATTAGATAGGATAAGGTGACATTAAAAAAAGAGAAAAAAAATTAAACTGGCCTGAATATTTTAACTGAATTACTGAAGAGTTGAATTTGCTCTCAGCCATAGCATTAATTCTAGTGTGAATATGGTAACCGTTTTAATTTTAACTTTAATTACTAACTACTGATTTGATTATATATAGATTATATGTGCATTAGATTATATGTATAGGACTAATCTTGAACATACAGAAATTAGGATAACTATTTTAAGAATGCAAAATCCTAATGTCTGAATGCAGTATGTATTTTAAATATGGCGAGTTTACTTTGACTGCAAGTTCTATCAAGATTTAAATGTATATGTGTATGTATTTTTGATAAATATTGCTTGAATCCAGTATGTGCTAATATTCAAATATAATTGTAGACTCAGTGCTACACTGTCGGCAAAATATATAAAGTACCAGATGGAAATCACGAAAGCTGTACATAAGGTTTCCTGGCACAGACATTGTTTATGAAGTTAGAGGTATTTGCTTTAGTGTTAAAAGAGCAAAGGCTGAGGTCCCTTTACAAAAATTAATATTACAGTGAAGTTCTGTCATAGTAGTGGGATGTTAGGGCGCTGCTGGAAGATGGTGCTATGGTTTCCTTAGGTGACCTCATGGCTGCTGTGCAAGATATGTGGCATACTGGTTTTTCTGGTAATGGAAACATAGATATGTGAGGGACTAAAGTAGAGGAGTGTATCAGCTGACATTTACTTTTCCAGGACTTGTGGGTTTGTATTGAGTATATTGTATAAATAGCAGCTTTGATTCAACAGTGACATACTTGTGCAGTTATCTAATTTTTTTTCATGTGTGTATTCAAGCATAGTTGGGAGGTGGCACACTTGGCTAAGTCAAGGTTGTAAAAACATGCAACTTAATGGAGAGTTACCCCTCTGGTAGAACCACCACATAAGCCCATTTTAGTTCTGTCCCAAAAGTTATGTGTAAATGGCATGTAAATTGTTTTGAGCAGAGGTATATAAATACTTCTCTAGTCTGACAAGAAAATGTCAGATTGAAAACCTCACTATGAAGGAGGTTTTAACTGATGCTGAAGGTGTTTTTTGCATACTGGCAGTTAATATTTATACCTGCCCAGTCAATGCATATGAAGTCCTTAAAATCATGCATGTGAAATTCATGTGCATAAAAGTTTTTGAGGTGTATAAAGTTTCAGTGTTATC
>JAYDZK010000128.1:2307923-2318037 GCA_034509185.1 Euphonia xanthogaster | reverse complement strand
TATCCAGCTGTGTGCTGCACATTTTGTCCAGAAGGGTACTGGGAGAGACACTATGGAAAGCTTTTCTGAAATCCGAAAAGAGTGCATCCACTGGCTTCCCTTGATCAAGGGAACCCAAAAGGTGAGTTACTTTGCCATAAAAAAAGTCAGGTCTGATAAGCAGGACTTTCCAATCATGAAGCTGTGCTGGCTCTGACTGAAAGACTGCATTGTCTCTCTGGTATATTTCAATATGTCCCTGAATAACCTTCTTCATAATTTTACAAGGCATTGAAGTGAAACTGACAGGCCTGTAGTTTCTGGGGTCCTTGCCTGTCCTGGAAACCGGGACAATGACCAGCAGCTTCAGCTGGGACTTCTTCCTAACGCCCCTCAAAATCATCCAGAGTGGTTTTGCGATGCCATCAGGTAGCTGTGATGATTTTTGGATGAATCTCAACAGGCTCCACAGACTTACAGGGATTTTAGGGAAAGAATTATTTTGGATCACATCAGTTTGTGATCAATATAATTTTCAAATACCAAAAACATGCATGATTTGGAAAGTGACAATGTATTCACAGCCTCATTACAATTAGACATATATTATTTTCTTTACTGCATCATCCTTTCCAGGCGAAGTTAATAGATTTTGATGATCCTTAACATAGGCAATGCAAAAGCCTGGCTGTTTGTAGACCGAACAGGAAAACCTAAGGTAGTCCTAAAATTTAGGTTGAGAAAGATCTGGTTTCAACATATTGAGCTGAGTTTTGCTGCATCTGAGTTCCAAGCTGGTGAAGAGTCACTCAAAATGTGGAAGAACAAAAATATGGTACTTTTAATTTGTATATGAAATAAAAATTCTTACCAACTGACTGGATTTAGTCCCAATAAAAAATCTCTGCACAAGAACAAATAAAAACTAAGACTGCATTTGCATGAACTAGGTCCAAAATGAAGTTAAATACAGTTGTTAGTAATACAGCAGTTAATGCTGTTGTCATAGTACAACTTTCATCTTTGTGTGAGCAAAGGGCAAGAACAAAAGGTATTTTGGTGCTTAATGATCATTCAAGTGCAACATTTAGACTTCAGCTACCTGCCTAAGCCTCAAATCCAAAACTGTATGTGAAGTCCCTTTTTGGATGTATCTGCACACTCTACAAAGAAATCCCAAACCTAACTTGCTGACATGTTTTCTCACCTTTGACAACAGACCATGAACATAGACTGTTAAGTGTTTGCTTATACTTTCTCTTACTTTCTTAGAAAAATAAATTCTCAGTCCGCAAATTCCGAAGCAGTTTGGACTTCTGGGTGTTCAACACTCTGTATAAAAGAAAAAATTTCAGTCAATTCTATGAAACAGACATTACCTAGCCTGGCATTCAAATAGGGTCAGCTTTCCTGTCCTTTACCAAGAAAGTTGGAAACTGATTTTTTGTCCATTATATTACACAATGGAGACTATTTATTAGTTTTGGTTTCCTATTTTAGCATGTTTGTTACCATGCCAAAAATTAGAGTTATTCAGATTGATGAGCACAAGGAATTTTAGAGGAATCCTAAAACACTAGCAATGTGGACCATGTTCTTGACTGGCTTCTGTAGGACTCTATAAGTAACTCATTTGTAGCTAGGATTTACATTCTAATTTGAAAGCAGATAGCTTAGTTTTATCATCTGGAAACATCTGTGGAACAGTCAAGCACCAGCTTCTGGCTTTGTAATTGCAAGAAAAGTCATTGCTTGGACTTCATATAAGATGGCCTTATCTTCCCATAAATGGAGAAATCTGTAATATCAGTCTCAGGTATTTAGCTTATTTCCATGATACCAGCTAAAACATGCATTCAAAAGAACCTCATGAGAAGTTGGGTTAGAAAGGAAAATAACACCTTATTTTAAATAGTGCAAGAAACTTTGTTAAAGGTCAAAACTGAGGTCATGAAGAGGCTAATATGGGCTTAGCATGCAGTACAGCTGTGGTATACTGTATTTTGCCTATGAATAAAAAGGAAGCTTTTTTTCCCACTGCTTTTACTCCCTGCATCTTCCTGAGTAATTTCTCCACTCTGGTACTTAAACTTATATATATATATATGTATGTGTGTATATATATATATATATATATATATGTATGTGTGTATATATATATATATATATATATATATATATACATGTATTTGGCAGCCAGGTATTTACTTTAAAATATATGATTTCAGAAATTAATAGTATGACACATCTTTAATAGGAGGATCTCTTGGAAAATGATAATTCTGAATTCTTGGGTTCTTACAGCAGCAAACCCATTTCTTTTGGGGAGCTAAAATCAATGTCTTCTGTTGTGTGTAATGCTGTGCTGTAATGGCAATTTATTCTTTATAGAGGAGGACTCAAAACCAGAGCAAGTTCTGAATTATTTTAGTCAGAGGATCTAAGGAAAAAAAAACATTTTTAAGGAGCTAAATTGAGAAGAAATCAAATAAATAAGCCCTCCTCAGTGCTATGTTCCTTTCTCATTCCACAGTGACCAATCAGAGAACAAGGTAATCAAGGCTTTTTTTGCAATGAACTCCAGGAAAAAAATTGAAAAAGATGCATTCTAGAGATGAATGGAGAGGACTGCCCAGATTAAATCCACCAAATGGAACCATGGAAAAAAAATCTAATTTCATGATTCAGAGGCTGAGTGGATTTACCTTAGGGAAGTGCACTTCTACTCATTTTCAGTAACTCTGTAGCCCATTTCAGCATCTGTGCTTGAAAATTAAAAGCATTTTAACAGAACTATTGCCTGTACACATGGAACTGTTTGTTTGAAATTAGGCCAATAAATATTGATGGGCATAATTGTTCCTGCACTTAACTGTAGATGGATAGAATGGCAAGTACTAGCTGACACTTACATTTGTGCTTGGTTTGGAAGCCCTGAACATCCAGTATTGCTTTCTGCACTGTTCACATTGCAAAGTGCCAATGATCACTGAGCTCAGTTTGGGAAAATGTTGTAGCAAAGGTTAAATGAAACCATTCAGCAGAAATATAGCACATCTCAATAAATAAACACATTTACAATGCTTCATAGAATACATACAATTGTCCTTTGGCAATTATATATTTTTTGAAACCTCATCCATCACAATTTCTTATTATTCTGATATTAAGAGTCACCTTTTGTCTCCACATTTCAAACTGGTATCTTGAACAGCAAGATTTTGAAAGCCAGGTATGCACTGGAGGAGAACTGTCTTTTCATTATTTTCCTTAATTTTACTTTTTAAACTTTTTTTGTGAATCAGAATGTTTGTGAATTCTTCTGTGTCGAGAAGAAGAATCACCAGGAGAAAAATATTTGTTCACACCCAGACTGCTAGTTCATTAGGTAAGACAATCTGGTTGATGAGATAAAGAGGACTTATGCAATGATCATATAGTGTGCTGCATCATTTTACTCATCATTTACTCTTTGCAAACTTGATTTGCCCAAGATACATCAAGGTAAAAAGTCAGGCTGTTCTGCCCAAGAAGGCCTTTTAAGTGAGATGTGCAACACACTTAAAGGAAATGCAATCCTCATAGAGCAATATTCAGGGTGGATTAAAGAAAAAAAAGGCAATGGACTCTGTCTCTGCAAACAGCTGTATGCCTGACATTCTCTGTGACTTGTATAGGTAAGTGATGCGTAGAACACCCATTCAATTCCATATTTTGAATTATCTCTAGCTTGATAAATGACTGCTAAAGATGCTGTGCTTCTCTTGGTTGGAACAACACTTAAAATGCCTGAAAGTCATATCAAATTAAAAAACATGCTGCAGCAGTTAAATAAGGGTCTCCTCCATGGGCTCTGAATATGATGTCCATATATCAAAGACCTCTGACATTGCCTATCACTCAATCTGGACACAGGGAATATGGGATTCCAGGCAGATGGGAGCTGAAACTAAAGTTCCAAAACCCTTCCTTATGCAAGTGATTAAGTGCAGCTGTTTTGCTTCACATTTTGGAACACTTAAACTCTGCAATCTGACACATTTTTACTGGACTGCGTGTGTAGAGGGTAAAAAACGGTGTCATGCCCTGGCTAGACAGAAGTGTTGGGATAAAGAAAAGTCTCCATTAAGAGAAAAAATAAGGGAGAGAAAGATTTGAAAAAAGCACAAATTGAGAGAAAAGAGGAAGAAATTAAAGGGAGGCTATCAGAACAAGCAGAAGATATTAGTCTGTGTTCCTAAGACATAGGGAATTAATTCTACAAAGATTTTTCTCAGATGTTACAAAACCAATAAATTTATTCTTTAAAAATATTTTTACACTTCTAAATCTACCCAAAGGTAAGAAGTTTTTAGAAACTCAAATGCCACTTCTACATTTTCACATTCTGTAAAATATCATAATCAACAATATTTCAGGAGGAAAACTCCTTCAGCTCAAATCAACAATACATAAGTGCTGGTCTACAGAGGATCAATTATATGAAAAAGCCATGCCTAACATTTTTGTAAACTATCTTAGTGGCCTTAATTTTCCTAGCTCCAGGCCTGTATTTTAAAAGGAGTTTCTCAGAGAAGCCTCTTTTATAAATTGATGAAACCTTTTTATTCTACATCTTTGTTCAATATTAGCTATTTAAACGCTAATCCTACTGCACAGAAGTCTATGGGGCATTTTCCATTGGTTCCCATAAGACCAGATCAGGGTTTTCAGTAACAACTTCTTACTGATGCTATTGATGTAATTATGGCAGCATGGTTTATTTAAAAAAAAATGTATTAAATAAGAAGAATAGTCAGTGGAGGAATATAGCAATTCAATTTAAAAGAAGTCTGAAATATAGTTACGAAAACGCCTGTATTTGCAAACACATATGTAAAAGGAATTTGTATAAAGGAATTAAAGAAAAGTTTACTGTCTCCATTGTTCACCAGAGGAGAGCTTTAGTCGACAAGACCTCTTTGTGTTCTTTCTGTTGCCTTTTTATGACTTCAAAATGTTTGAGTAGAGGTGCTTCTCTGATTTGCTGTACAATGCAGAGAAAAAATTTTATTGGGCACTCAGACTGTCCTGGATGTCCAGATCAAGAAGCATTTCTGGATGTCCATTTCCAGAAGCAGAAGCCCCTGCCTCCTGGGTTGGCAAACTATCTGAGAAACAGTCATTTCTTGACTGGGGTATATTCCCTCCATCATGAGAGCTGCAGAGTGGCTGGAAATAGAATTTATTTAAACGACCTTCACGTTTGCAGAAAAGCTTTACTGGGAATTAAAACCTGAATGCTTTATTGTTCTGGGTGCCAAACCAGGACATTCATCTCCTCTGCTGCAAAGGTGTGGGACTTTTTCACTCTTCAGAATAGCAGATGCTGTCTGTATCTGTAAGTAAGAGCAACAGTCACACTTTTTAAAACCTAAAGTAAGAATTGTGTGTGGGAGACAATAGATTTCATCTGCTGTGGTTTAAAAGTTGTGACCACTGAGCCCTCCTTCCTCTCGCACATTTTGCTCCTTGAAAAGAACGCCCTAAGGGTTTCCTACATCAGAAAGTAAAGCTGACCTCTCTTTTACTTCCAAATAAAAAAATGTGTTTTCTTCTTCCCCAATTATAACAACGTTTCAAAACAGGTTAACACCTACTGCTGGCTATGGGAGAAATACAAAAAGGGGCAAGGGACAAGTGTGATATGAGTAAAGTTCTTGTCTTCTGAGGAAAAGGAGTTTTATCTCTCTTCTCATAATTTTGAAGGCTCATTTGGGAGGGAGATGTTCTAAAAATAATTTATCATACTTGATACCCTTCTTGAAAACCTATGTGTAAGTATATAATTAGAGCAGCACATCCTCTGATGTCATGACCATGATAGGTTCAAAAATGATCTGAAATCATGATTGAAGAAATAAAAAGAATATTGTAGAGATTTTAAAATGTTTTTTCCCATGTGATCCCTCTGCTTTTAAAACAAGCTTGATTTTAAGGGATGGGGAAGTGAAAAAAGCAGAGAAAAGTGAAGGGAAATGGAAGGGAAAGAGAAAAACAAAGAGAAGGGGAAGGGAGGGGGGAAGGGGAAACGAAAATGGAAAGAAAAGGGGAAGAGAAAGTCCACAGGTAGGGCAAAGCAGAGTAATCTTAACTAGTTATAAGCCAAAAGAGTAGCAATACAGAAAAGAGGTCCTGTAAAAGTCAGTCCTATAAGGTCAGACCTAGGAATAATTCTATGGAATTTTTATCTGCATCGAGAAAAAAAAAGAGAGAGTATTCAAATAATCCAGAATTGGCAAGAAAATTTAAATTCAGCATAAAACATCTTAATTAAAGAAAATTATACCCTAAAACTGGTAAGCCATTTCATCTGTTTCATATTGCACTGAAATTTCTCAGACAGGGTAAGGAGAAGAAATTGTGTTCTTTAGTATACTCAGTGGGAGAAGAAAGAGATGATATACTGATGGTACCAAGCCAAAAATTGTCTTGGAAGGAGGTAAAAATGTTGAAAGCTGACCTCTTGGTGGAGAGGAAATAATAAAAAAACTAAGGGAAAGATTTCAGTATAAAGATGACAACAAAGAGGGCAGAAATTGCAATTTTGATGTTGACAAAACAAGTGTGGAAATATATGGGTGGCTGCAGACCTTTGACCATGTAACACTGTAGAAGTCTGAGGTAGCTCCAAGGCAAATTTCTGAAGATCTTTGAGGAATGAGAGCTTCTTCCTGCCATTGTATAAGGCTTTCCTGGAAATGCACTGTAGATCTATGATTCATATCTAAAAAAATGCAAGAATAGAAGAGAAACATGAAAAAGGCTTATGAAATAATTGGAAGACACAAAGACATCTGATCTCTGCTGAGGTTAATCTCTCACACTCTTTGTGGAATCAGCTGTTATTTGAACTCTGGATGGGAGGATTTCTCAGACAGAACCCTTTAAGTAGAGTAGAGAAGATTGTGAAGGCTGCAAGAGAACTCTGCTCATGGATGAAAGTATAGTTAGAAGGCAGGCAGGAAGGAGATGAATCATGGGTATGAAATGTTCATCATTGTGGTGTAGGATGCTCTAAACTGGTGACTCAAGCCCCAGCAGAGCCTTGAAATGGGGTTGTCAGTGCTGTAGGGCTTGTTTAACTTCAGGATTTGCTATAAAGTATCACACTAAAGGTTGCTTTCCCATGGATGCAAAAATCTCAGTGTTGATTTGGTCATTTTAACATTTCTACCTCTTACAATTCAACTGAAAACTGGAGATGCATGAAGACAGACCATGGGGAGCGTCTAAGTTAGAAACAAATGCTCCACTTTTCTTTTATTACAAGACCTTTTTTCTTTTGTCTGATAATTTTTTGTCTTTCTGAACTGTTTCTTCATATTTTCTAGTGTTTCTTTTTATTTATACTAGCAAGTCTCATTTTAAAACTAATTTTTTATAAATTTCCCACTATTTTGTTCTTAGCCCTATATTAGTAGATGCATTTCCACTTTGTTCTTCTTATTCTTCTCCAGCTTCCCTAACTCTCCTTTATCACACATTTTTCCTTTATTTCTCTTTTATTTTCTTCACTTTTTCAGTTCATTATCCATGCCAGAACTTCAGCAATAGATCAAAAGGGAAAAGCCACTACATAAATTAGAGATTAAAATAAAATAAAATAAAATAAAATTAAATTAAATTTTAAAAATAAAATGCTTAAAAAAAAAAAAAAGCTTTTGCATTAGCCATAGTTACTAGGAACATTCAACAGCTGGCAATCTGTAGATTTTACTAGGTGAAAAACTTAGGTAGCCACAACAGACAGCATAGTAAAAATGGCTTTTCTTAATACAAGCTTATTCAAAGTAGCACATCTCTTGTGGGCATTTTTTTCCATTAATATGAAATGAAAACTTAAAACTTTTTTCATCTTGACTGTAAAATATTCCTTCAGACACAAGTTAACTGAATTATTATTATTTTTCCCTATCCCTAGAATATAATAGCTTTTCACTTTCTGTTGTGAAAAGGCAAAAGTGAGAGCATTTATGATTATGGTTAGAGAATTAATACTATTCCATACAGCTTGGTTTAAAGGATGTAATCACCCACATGTTGCTGCTGTCACTAGAACTGCAATACTGGGCAAGTTCACAATCCAGTATGAAATATACCACAGAGATATAGTATGTCTGCATGGGAATATTATTCTAACATTCTTTACTTGTGTTCAATAATCACATTTTATAACCCTTTAATTGATTAGTATTTAATGCTTGGCAATTACATGATTGTAGCCAACCATCCATTCAAGTTAATTATCTCTAGATTGTGCTGGTCACTTTTGGTAAGTTTTTTACTATGTTCAGGACATGGCATTTTCCACCTTCCTAATGGACTACATTTATAAATGGAACTACAGCAAACCTGTTATTATGTGCATTACAGAAGAATAATTCATATGACAACAATCTCATTAGAAGTTGTTATGAACAACACTGCGTGGGCTACATTTGAGGTGTCAATGTAGTTACTCTCATTTCCACCAGTTTTGGATTAGGATATATGTTTGATCACAAGGAATGGTAACTCCTTTAGAAGCATCAAGACTTTTATGGTATAGAAGTGTATCTGATTTAAAAAACAATGTTTCTGGGAACAGTAAGGTAAGAATAACTGAAGATAACAGTATTTCCTCTATTCTTATATTCATGTAGAACTCAGTTTGATCCTGTACAGAAGGACTAGTTGTGAAGTCTTAAAGGTAGTCCATTAGTGCAAAATGAAGTTTGAGAATTAAATTAAAATTAAAATTAATTACTCTTGTCAAGTAGCTTGCTCCGTGTTCTCTTTGTCCAATGAATGTAATAGAAATTTTGAAAATATTTCTTGAAAAAGTGTAATTCCATCTATATTTGACTATTTTTCTCTGCTGGGCCAGCATGGTTTACAAACACTAGCCCTTTGGCGATATGTCATATGAGCCATTCACAGAAATACAGGATGATAATAGAAGCTGAATCTACAAATCTTTCAAGGTCAGCAGGGAAGAAGCTACTCTGCTTTCATGTACTTGAGCTGACCAAATTACAGGTTTTGATGCATGCATGGTTTTGAACCACCATATGGGCAATCCATGATGTCATTGCATTGCTCTCTTGGCAACAGTCAAGAGAGTTTGATTGGTGTTTGGGAGCAGACACTCGTCCTTTCCTGTGATAGAGCTGTAATGTCTCTTGGAAACACCTCACTGCTGTGAGTACCTTTGCATGTTCCCCTCTCCAGAAGTCATCTGATATGGAACATTCAGGTTTTATGGTCCCTAACTTTCAATAGGTGCTGCAGGAATAAATGTGTTTCATTTTTTAAATGGATATATGCCTTTGAAACTAAAGTAATTAAGACATTTCTTTGCATCTTAAGGAATTTGTTACTGTGTTGTGCAGTTCTTTACAATGGCAATGTCAAGATTTCACTCATTAGTTTTATCCAAAATTGCAATGTGTGACTCCATATAAGTATGTCTGTTGAAGCAAGGATGCTGAATAGAACAGGTACAACATATCAGTGAAAGCAATAGCTGCAGAACTGGTATTTTTATTTGTGATTTTGAAAAATGCAGAGTGGAAGCATGTCTTCACTTTCCTCTCTTGTAGCTGTTTTGAACTAGATGTAGTCATGCGGGATGTCTTGTTGAGAGTTGCTTAGGAAACAACCGCTCAGTCTCTTACATAAGTCTTTTCAAGCTGTCTGTAGGAACTCATTCAAATGCAAGTTCTGCAGAGGTACCCAACCAAGCAGGACCAGAGGTGACACGGAAACAGAAGCCTTACCTACTGGTTGCAGAGGTCCAGAAACAGACTCAGAGTCATATATTAGATAGATGTACACCAATTCTTTGACTTATGTTTTTATCTGTATGTATGATAAATTTTGAGTCTTAATCTCTCAGTAGTTAACATGTCTTCATCAGTAACATCTCCTGTCTCATCCGCACAGGGAAAACTATATCTCATCATGTATTCTGCTGAGCCATGGTCACTGGACTTATCAGAGTAAGCTCTGGTGAAGACTTTCCACCATGACAAACAGAAAAGTATCTGCTTTGGGTAGGTGCAGAAAACTTATCCTGAAAGAACAAAGAAAGGCAAAGCGTGTAATGTGCCCA
>JAYDZK010000128.1:2253549-2267676 GCA_034509185.1 Euphonia xanthogaster | reverse complement strand
GTCATGGTTATAAACAACACAGATAAAAAGAAAGAAAGGAAGGAAGGAAAAAAGATAGAAAACTGGAAACAAAAAAGGACTACACAGTGAATATAAGAAATAAACACGTTGAACTTGATAAGAAGAATATGAGATATTTATGCAAAAGCCAGGCAGGGGTGAAGAGATTGCAAAGAGGGAAAGAAGAGAAAGTGCACAAATGTACTCAGGAAAAAAAATATTTCTTCAAGCTTGTCTTGAAGCCGGAAATGAGTCACTTTATCTTCATGTGGTTTTGGTTTTGAAAGGGGAGAAAGGTCACAGCTTTTTTGTTTTAAATAAATTGGTCACTACTTCTGAAGTGTAACATGATAGGGTTCAAGAAGCCTAATGAAACTGTTATTTTCCTGACACCCTGGGCTGCAGCACCTCAGCAGTTGTATGGTCACGTATTGTAAGCCGAGGGAGTTTTAAAACAAAGGCATGACAGAGCCCGCCTTTGCTCATGACCTTCATACCCTGGTGCTCCTGTATCAGCCATATGGGCAGTGTGATGGCTAAATTTGCCACCACTTATATGCTTTCCCAAATTGCAGCTGCACACATGCCCCTCCACCATTATGCTCAGAAACATGAGCTAGAGTTATTACCCTGGGCCCTGTATGACACCTCTTTCCAAAATGATTCTGTTGAGGTAAAGTTTCATAGAAAACAAAGTGCTGGAGACACTCAAAGTGACACCAGAAATTAAAAATGCCATCGCAAAAAAAGGCAGCAGGAATGCTACAGCCAAACATCTCCTCCATCCATCAACCCAACCAAAAAGAGCAATGCAGGTTTTAACAAGGCTTTTGGTATAACTGGGTTTGCTGAGGTCCAGAGTGTACTAGAGCCCTCACAACCATGTCTACTCTGAGTTTGTTGCATTAACCAGATTCTATACCTAAGGTACTCAGCTTCACTCAGGTCTAACTGCAGGCCAAGAAACACTTGCAGAGGGAATGAGATAATGGCAAAGAAACTATATAGTTGAATTTCAGCACTGCCTTGCACTGGAAGGCCTGATGGTAAAGGAGTGTCTTCAGGCTGTGCAAACAGAAAAGGAAATAAATAGCCCTGTATAAGATTAGAAGTCAAAAGAGCATCCCACAAACAGGACAGGAGAGGAAAAACTGCACTGAAAAATAAATGGAACAAACTCTTATTTTCTTATTGTACAAATTATGCTTATAGAGTCATAGAATGGTTTGGGTTTGAAAGGACCTTCAACATCATCTAGTTCCAACCTGCCAGTCATGGGTAGGGACAACTTCCAAACCAAGAGCAGGTTGCTCAAAGCCCCATTCTGGCCTAGCCTTGAACACTTTTAGGAATGGGGTAGCCACATGTCTGAGCCACCTGTGCCAGTGCATCACCACCCTCACGGTAAAGAATTCCTTTCTATTTTCAGATCTAAACCTGCCCTCTTTCAATTCAAAATCATTATCCTTTGTTCTATCATTACATAGCCTTGTAATAAGAATGTGTGTACTGCTTTCACACATGTCTTCCCATCAGCCTTGTGTGGACAGCAGTCTCTTCATAGTTAAACTTTAAACTCCCATGTCCTGTTATTCTGCACAAATGCAAGGTTTTTATCTTTGTATTGACTCATAGCACCTCTCTGTTCTTCCTGAGATCCTTTCCTGACATGCTCCTGGCAACATCTCTCTTCCAGACTGAGAATTCCTCACAATTTTGTTTGCTGATTCATGCTGCCACTTATGCTTAAATGTGAGATATCAAGCTGTATCAGTTATACATTGCTCCTTTTTTTTTTTTTCTTGACCGCATTCCAAGCTTTACCCGTTGGATAATATCCTAAAGTCTACATACAATAATTTCCATTTAAAAGTTCTTTCCTACGTTGCTTCTGTAATTACTTCAGTATTAGACTAAATGTTCTTTAGGAGTCTCATTTCCCCTGGTGTTCACAATATATCTGCTGTAAAAGGCTGTCTGGTCCCAGACCACTAGAAACAGCAATGGAAGAGCATACATACAATAACATAGGGGTATGTAACACTGGCCACAAAATTGAAAGGCAATTATAGCAATGAAAATTGTGAACTTTCAAAATTACCAACTTCATCATTCTTCATGACATCAATCCCCAAATTGGGACAACTACTCAGTTTACAATAAAACTAAATAAAAGGTGACTGATTCATTGGACATTAGTTGTTTCTGAGCTAACATCATGCTTGCTGTTTGAAGTAGCACTTGAAATGACATATTATGCAGAAGCACCTCAAAAGCCTGGATTTCCTACTTTGACCTTGCTTCAACATTCCGCTCTCTATTGTGCCTGCTTCTTTCTCTCTAGCCTTGAATCAGTCTGTCAGTCATACAAAATGGACCAATAACTGGAGGTAATAATTCCTTTCCAGTTTATTTCACATTCCCCTTTACCTTTCCACCTGCCCATGCCTGCCTTACAATTTTGTACCTGAGAGAAACCAGCCTGCTTTGACTGTTATGATACTGAGATATCTGAATTTCTGAGGATGCGCTGACAACATGCATGTCATGAAAGTGAAGTAATTTAACAGAGCAGAATTAGGGTTCTCAAGATGTACCCTATAAACAAAGACTAGGCCTATAGCTTGGCAGAAGCCAGGAGGACCAAAAAAAACCAAAGCAGAAAAAACATGATAATTTCAACCTCTTTCTTGAGTATGGTGCAGGCAAATCACACCCCAGCATTTTGTTGTTTGGTTTAGGTTTCTATCACACCAAAGAGATTCTTGATCAGAAAGCACCCATCAGTAAATACTATGTTGTGTTGGAGGTACAGGAGAAGGTATTGGTCTTTATTGTGCTCAGTGGAACAGGTTGAAATATGGTTTTCTTATCTTGAAACACTTTATGATTGTCTTCAAATAAATTGATGTTCACAAAGCATCCCTAAGTCATGTTCTCCTGCTTATCCACCTGTTGAAAAGAAAAATGAACAAAATGAGAATATATTCAGACCTATGACAAGCTTCTCTAGAAGTTGAATTAATTTGCAATCCTTCTCTTTTATTTTTGTATCCCTCCAGAGGAAGCTTCATTGTAAAATACTAGTTTGCTTTTCCCCTCAATCTGGAAAACAATGCAATTATAGCAGGTTCAGTAGAGCTTCAGACATGTCATTGATCCATGCAAATTTCTAAACCTTTAGAAAGTTTATTTCTTATTGAGAAGTCATCAGATTAAGATCTAAATTGAAGAAGGATGTTCCAGAGAGTTAAAGTGTTTGACTGGGAATCAGAGACTAACTCCCGGAACTGCTATAGGCTTATTTTATGATTTTGGTTGTGATCCAGCAATGCACTTAAACTGGTATATACAATATAAAATCCTGGAGTGGTCCCATAAAAGTTAAGCACAGAGTTAAGTCTTTATTAAGTAGGAGAGCTAGTCGGTCTGAACTCTTTTCTCTAGCTATAAGATGTGTTAGTACTTATATTCTCCTACAGTTTATTTTTACAGAAAACCTTCTGGTGCAAAAAAATGTCTCTTCTGATCTGTGCAACACCAAGACCAACTGATGTCAGCTGGAGCCTGTAAAAACCATTCTCCTGCAAAGCAGTGATAGTCAATGAATTATCTCCTCATCCTCTGGAAGCAAGTTACTGCTATGAAAATACTATTTCCACGGAGGCTTAATGAGAGGGGGTGAGGGACATTTACCTGCTTCCCATCACTCACATCCTTCTGGTTTTAAGGGTCCCTCTCTGGCTGGCTGCAGTCCCACCTTCTCCTGCTGCTGGCTGGGAGAAGAGTCAAGCTGCTCCTCCAGCAGCCAGCAGTAATTGCTGTGATACAAGTAAGCAGGCAGACTAATGTATATGCACTAAAGCCTGCAGTTTGGGAATGAAATTGAATGAATCTGCAATGTTTAGTCTTATTTGTTAATATTTTACTATGTATTTTGATAAATCTCTTTTCTTATACTATGCTGTAAGGGAGCTCCCAAAGCCTCATTTATTTGATAGGTCTATGCATGGATTGAGAAATTTTTGTACTTTTCGAATACAGTTAGAAATTTTGTTCACAGAGTGAGAAAGACTGCTCACAAGTAAGAAGGATAATTAATTTCTACAGCAGCACTGAAAGTATGTAAGCAATACAAATCATCACTATTTTATTTTAATTTAAATCCTAATTGAATCCTCACAGATCCTTTGAATACATTCTGGCTACACGTATGACACGGCTACACATTACATTGCATGAGGGACAATATAAGTATCTTTTCTTATTAGCATTCTTTACTTTTTCAAAACCACAGAGAAAAAGCCATTTTGTGCTTGTGTGTCAGACAGTCTACCTGTAATTTCTGAGACAGGCCTGAGGTCTCTAAGACCCATAACCTCTCTCTTGTTCTCATTCATCAAAGAGCCCATGATCTAGCTTATGCATTTGGATGACAAGCAGGAGATTGGCAATTGTCTTGGAAATGTAAAATAAACACTTTTTCTACATATGTTAATGCCATTGTTTATTGACTACTTACTCAAGTTGGATGTAATTGGGGCCACTTGGGAAACATAAACAGCTCAGTGCCTGTCAATACCTGACCTTTAAAATATTCAGTACAATCAGTGTTACATGGTGTTTAACAAGCTGGCCTTTTCATGTGCATGCAGCTGTAATTGCCATGCAAGAAGGAATGTTCTTCCTTACAAACTTTTAAAATTATTTTTATTTCATCTGTGTTGTTGAAGTAACTCAGAACAAAATAAAACCTACCACTGAAAATTTAGTTTGCAGACACAATCTTTTGAAAAAGTCAGAACCAGTTTCATGTGAAAGGGAAAAAACCATCTCTAAAGCAGAAAAATGAAACGGGGCCAGGATGTTAAGCAGTTTAACGAAGAGTATCTTCATGCATTATGACATATGGCAAATGTAAATTAAGCCACCTTCAGGATGTCACAAGCAAAATTTTCAACAGTGGTTCTGATGACTGAGAGGGTCTTGAAAAATCTCTCATCAGCAGACCATAAAGACTAGAGCACAAGCTATCTCTAACATGCAGATGTTATCAGGATGTGACTTCAGCACAGATATAGATCCCGATGGGAAGACAAAACTGCAGATGTTTAATGGATTATCATGGAAACTTATTGCAAACTATTATATTTTAATGATTTAATTTTTTCCCAAAAGAGATATTCTATGTCTTCAGCCTCTATTGCCAATGGGTAAGTAAACAGTTCCTGTAAATAAAAGCAAATAACTTTTTCACTGACCTAATTAAAGCTGTTAATATTTCTGAGCAGGCTGATAGATAAATGTTTCCATTTCAAAATACTCTTTGAAACAAACAAACAAACAAAGAGACAAATAAAAAGAAAACCCCAGACATACTGTTTTCAAAGAACAAAATAAATAACATTATTCTATTTTAACAGAAGATAACAATAAACCGGAACCTGTTCATACAATGGTGACTTATTTTACCATCAAAACCAAACAAAAAAAGAAAAACAAAAGAAAAAGACATAGTGACAAAATGTGTTTAGAAGATAAAAGTTAAGGCCAGTAATTTTAAGTCAATATTTCTTGCAAAGTACAAAAGACAGTAAGAAACCAGTTGTACAAACTTTACTTTTGTAACTGTTTTTGTTTACTGAGTGTGATTTAGGTGGATGGCTCTTTCCACAGTTTTCACCAGCCTCAGAAAGTTCTGAGAATGGGGGAGTAAGGAAAATCTTTGTGGAAGGACTGTGATCACCAGGCAATAATTATGAGACCACAATTTCTCTACAGCAAATACAAATTCCAACGTTCTTTTGATGACTTTTCACTTCCACAGGATGTACTTGTCATGTTTTAAAAATCTGAAAATCAAATGCTTTAGTAACATTATTTTAAGTAAGGCCTGCAGTTTTTTTTTCTTCTTAATAAACAACAAAAAAATAGTTTCTTAATAAACTAAAACCCTCTAAACAAACCTAAATTAAATTTAAATTAACTAGGTAAAAAATTGAAATAAGACAAAAAATAGGATAAAATAAAATATCTTTGGTGTTAGTCCCTCACCAAGTGGCTTTCAATATTCAATCAATTGGTGTTTTCTGCTCAGAGTGTTGAGCTGTGGTTGAAATAGGTCAGTTTACTAGTGCCCTCTTCTGCTTTACACTGGTCTCTGCTGCCCTCTTCTAACCTCTGCTCTCCCTCCAGCAGTGTCTGTTCTTCCACTCACTGATCCAGCAGGACCTTGGCCCCCTCAGGTCCCTCATGTCAAACAAGCAGGCATCTACTACATTACATGGCCTGAAGGTGACTGCACAGGGAGAGACAGGGAGAGAAGGGGTGGGAGTGCAGGGGGGTGGCGGGGGTGGGGGGTGGTGCGGAGGGGTGTGTGGAAAGAGAGAGAGAGAGAGAGAGAGAGAGAGAGAGAGAAGGAGTGAGTCCTTGGAAAGGCAGGATGGCATCCCTGAACATACATCAATCACATCAGTCCAGCCATCTCAATTAACCCTTAGTTAAACTGGGATCTTCTGGAGAAACTGAAAAGAATTTGAGGGAATAAGAGATGCTATCTGCCACAAGGATTACCAATCTACATGTGGATCAAAGACAATTCCACATTTTACCCCAGTGATTAGCTGTAATTAAATAAAGTAAGTCTGTTTAAACTTCATTAGCAGCAACATATTTGCTACAGCAGAGTGGGCACAAATCATCCATTCTTAATTAAAAGATAATCCACAGGATGACCATAATCTTGTTCTAAAAGTACACTCCTTCCCCTTGAAAGAGTTCTTCATCAAATAAGGATAAATAACAGTTTCTCTCTGTTTAAGCTATGAAGGAATGGATGCTCCTTCCCATTTGCTTGAATAAGTGCTGAATGTGCCTGATAACATCACTTTGGCATGCTATTATCTAAAATGGTAGAATACCGCACTTCAGCAAAGTCTGACATAAATCTTTGAAAACAAAGAAATTGCATATGTATGAGCTGAAATAGATATGACAGTGTTGGCACATTAATATTCCTGTCACTGGGGGTTTCAAACTTTTAAGGAGATGATATCAATGAATTCAGGCTGTAGCTGGTAGAAGAGGACAGTGTACTGCAGGACAATTATTAATTACACACACCAAGACATATTAAAAAACTATACAATACAGTCCAAAATGTATCATGGTCAGACCAGTGCTAACGATCCCTCTGAGTCCTACTGCAGCTCCATTGTGGGAGGATCAGTCCTAATCAGCAGCAAAAAGACATTTCCCTTTCTACTTCTACAGTTGTGGTAGTGGTGGTGCATGGGCAACATACACTTTCAATTGTCACACAGCCCTCATTAACAGCAATTGCAATGCCCAGATGAGCTCTGCTCAGTTGCATATGGTCTGAAATCGATCATTATATAAGAAATGAGTATGATATGAGGGTATTTAGTAGGGATCTTTTATTGTTGGGTGCTAGAGCATGTAGAGGAAGATGTTAAGAAGAAAAGCAATATGTCAGTCTCTTCTAAGCAACAGCAAAGCTGAAAATTTCCTATTTAATTCTGAGGAGGAGGGAAAAAAAGTGTGCAAAACTTTTTTATTTATGGTCCTTTGGCTTAGTATATACACTGTTTACTCAGCTCTGCCCCTTGTGGTGGGAATACCTGGACAAACTGCAGGAATTAGAGACCACAGACATGAAGATTACATTGTAAGATTTGTGGGGCAGAGACTGTTAGCTCAACGAGGTACCTTGATGTCTTTTGATCCTTAAAAGTAAGTGAGGAACATGAAAGCCACTTAATCAGCAGAAGAAAATTCATGTTAAAATCAAACCCAGGATCAAAACTCATTATTGAATCTGCATATAATTCTACAAGTAGCTTTTTTAATTTTTCGTTTTAATTTTTTATGGAAAGACTTGCTGGCAGTGACTATACAGCATGTACTTGTCCAGTGACATGCTGACCTTCAGAGATAGGCTATAAGGGCTGCTTAAAATCTTTAACAGCTTTTACTTTTTTACTCTCTATCTGTTTCTATTTGTTTTTCTTTTCTCCTTCCTTTTTCTCCCCCCAACTCTGACAGGCTGTTTTGAGCCCTGACACCTGACATTCAATAACCTCTCAGCAGTTGTGGACAAAGGCCTAAGAAAATTCCTCTTTCACAAACAGGCATGAAACTCCATATACCTCCACATATAAAAGCATCTCAAACACACTTGATGACAAGTCAGCTCTTTTAGGCTACTACAAGAGAGCACTAGTCATCTCCAAATATTTTTAAACTTTACTAATAAAATTCTGGAGAGGTGCTTAGGTCAGTGCTTTCAATCAACAAGAAATATGTCAGTGCTTTGGTTTTGATTTAACTCTTTTATTACACTATTGCTATCTGTCATTTCCTGCATGTGTCAGCACTGCATCTGAATTGCAAAGGCATCATGGATACACTATGCAAAAAAGAAAGAATTCTGTACCCTGCCATGATGAGCAACATCTCTTTGAAGAGAAAAAAAATTACATGTTGATAGATTATCTGGCAACTGCAATGGTCTTACACCAGTGCAGTGGAAGTTGACAGCAGCCTCAGTATTCTCAAATCCCACCCATTCCTTCAGCTAGTTCCAAATTCCTTTGCACCTCTAGAATCTGATTTTGAAATTAGGTTAATTTAGTGTTTGAAATTTTGGAATGACTTCTGTGTATCAATGGAAAGATACCTCAGATTTTACCTCTTTCTTTTATCTGAAGCAGCATTTTATGCCCCCATGCAACAAGACACTTAAGCAAGAAATAATTTTACGTGCATGTATAAACCCATGACAATCAGCAGGACTACCATTTGGGCTTAGCATCATATATGCCTTGCATGTATGCTTTGCCAAACCAGGGCTTTAATTATTAATCCATACAAGGAGAGGGGACACTGTGACTTTGAGCATTAAAGTGTCTTGGGAGTAAGGCATTTCCCTAATTACTTTAGTCCTCCTCTCTGGAGGAATTACAGTAACAGCAATTTTCGGTGAAACTTTAGGAGTCATTCATAAAATCCAAAGGATTTAAAAACAGAACAGCTGAAACTCACTACTGTTTACCACCATAAAAAGACAGACCAGAATAAAATCTTTCCAAGTCCCAGTTTTCTTTTTGACCAAAAATCAAGTCATTGTTTATCAAAGAATGAATTCTACACTAACTAGGCAAAACATCCTTGGACCAGACCAATTGACATTCAGAGAGCAAAAAGAATTAAAGACTTTTAAAATGTAGTCTTTTATGTCAGTTCATTGCAACAAATAATGAACTATAGTCACGTCTTCATCTTCCTAGTGCGTTTTTAGAATAGTTTATAATAGTCGATTATGAAATACCTGAAATACTTTAGTGCCTACTGTAAAATGTCCTTGTAAGAAAAAAACATTTTGACAGTCACTTACACAATTTCATTGAATGGATTTTATAGTATTATTAAGAACCAAGAGAAATGTAGATTCTGTTAAAAGAAATAGCAATATGTTAGCAAATATTTACATAATGTGAAAATTACCTAGTCAATATCTAATGAGATGAAGAGAAAACTTTTGGCTTTTAGTACAGTATGAAGATTCCATAAATCCTCTGATAAAAACCAAGAACTTTGGCTTGTAAAGTGAATTACAGATAAGGGTACATCTATTCTTCTCATAGACATTACATCTGAAGATTTGACCCTATAGAAATTACATTCATGTACACTGTTTAAATAGAGGTGTAAGTAGCACAGACCTTAGGTTCCTATATATGCTTTGGATTCCATTCTAGGAAGTAAATAATAGTTTTTCCACTTTTGATTTATGACACAGTGTTTATTATGTTTTCTTCTCTTTTTAAGAAATGGAGATCATGAGAGGTCAATAATTACAGAAACTCCAGTGGCTGGAATTCCCCTCCATTGGTGTTTATATATTTCTGTGTCTGCAAAAAATACCATTGTTTCTATTTCTAAGTACATTTTAAGATACAGTACTTAAAATTAATTTGACATTGTTGAAAGAGTAGCTGCTGGTTTGTTTTGATTTTCATAAGTGATAATGTTGTTTATTTCAATTGATCATTAAGACCTAGATCTTACTGGGTAAATAAATCTGCTGGGTCTATGCAAAATATCATTGAAATCAATTGCAAATATGAAGAGCCTTATCTGTGCAATTCACACTGTGAAATCAAGAAAGACATAAACAATTTTCTCAATCTGATATTATTAAACAAATAGAAAGCATATAAATATTAATAAATTTTAATAAATTTTTCAGATTATGTCTTTATCTTGCAAATAGATGATTAATCCTAAATTCTTGGAAAAGCATGTATGTAGACAAGAGACACAGAGAAAATCACAGTGTATGGATATTCGCTTTAGGGCTGGACTTGAGGATCCTTGCGGATCCCTTCCAACTCAGAATATTCTATGATTCTGTAATTCTGTAAGCAATTAAAGGTAGTAATGATAATATTTAAACAATGCATCTTCTTGAGAATATTTCCTTTCCTTGTATTGATGGATTCCTATGAAATGTGAATTTTGATTAATACTAGAGAAAGAGACATTGAATGCATTCACCTGAATAGAATCTGTCTGCATTTCAAGACAGTTTCTTTAAGAAAAATTTCTGTCTGGCTTAAAATAGCCTTGGGAGATGGCTTGCCTGGGTGAACCTTTTGCGAAAATCTTAAATTCTGATTTGAAATGTAATGTTTCTCTTTTTAAAGTTGTTATGCAATGTCTTCTTACTTTTAGTGCACAGTTCAGAGTGTCTCAGCTACCATCAAAGTTACCATGATTCCTTATTGTAAAAATACTGCATATGTAAAAATGTAATAAATCATGTGAAACCATTAATAACTATCCAGGCAAAAGGAGTTTTTCATTTCAGCATATGAGTGGTGTTTATCAGGTTACTAAACGCAGTCAAATAGTCTTCAGTTCAACTAGAATAGTAACAAGTCTTCTGCTAATTAAAGTTGGTGCCACTTCCCATACAGAATCAACAGCAGGAGAGATCTGGGTGTGTAGGCTTCTTCATGCTTGCAAATCTATTTATTTACAATTCAAAGATCCTTAATAGCAGTTTTTCCTGTTCCTGTAATCTGGAAAGTGAAAGCTGGGGCCCTTCCTAGAGACAGGAAGTTACATAACTTCAGGTAAACTACTGGAGTACTTTGCTATGGTTGTTAGGTCTAAGAACCTGCACAGGACATACTCACAGGTGACGGCAACACCTTTTATCACACAAAGCAGTAGCCATTTTATTAAAAATCTGCAGGAAATTTCCCTACCTGGTCTAGGGAAATATGCTTCTCTGCCTCCAACTTTGGGCCTTATAAAGATAAGACTAAGAAATACAATTTACAACTCCAGTAAAAAAAACCAAGAAAACATGGATTTGATGGTTACTGGATATTACAGCCTTTCTCTGTGCATTTAAGGATTTCTGTTTCTCTTGTGCTAGAGAGGACTTCACTCTCAGCCTCTATGACGTCATCTGTAAATCATAAATATTAACCCTTTTTTAATTCAAAGGTAGTCTAATCAATGTATATCTATCTGATCTCTGAGAAATGACTGAGGTGATCTTATGGAGACACAATTTCTACAAATCTAAATAATCTGGAGAGATAAAAAACTTGTTTGATTTTCCCATCTTTACTGATTAGTCTACAACATCATATTCCTTCTACCCACATGCCTTGTCTTCTCTTAGGAAAAGTGGGCCTTGGGGGTTTGCTGGGGTTTTTGTTCTGCTTTAAGGGCAGCGCCTGAAATGGCACACAACTGCCTTGCCTTTGCCAGGTTTTAGTTTATGGTCTTTTGCATGAATTGTAGTTTGACTTGCCACTGCTCGTTTTGAGCCAATGCCAATAGTTATGAGGTCACATCATGCCAGGAGGAAAAGAGGTATAATTATAGCTGTTTAATTTTATCAGGAGGGGACAACCCTCATTTGACTTACCCTTGGTAGTAATATCTTTCAGAAATCCACTGAAGATCAATATTTTTCTCCCCACTACCCTCTCTAAGGGTCAGGTAGACTTTCTTATGGAGAGAAATTTACCACAGGTGTGAGTTACACCAGAAAACCTTTCAAGTCTGATACGCTCAGGTCATACCAAGAGAAGAAAAACTAGCAGTGGGGAGGCAATTGAGATCAGGTATATCTGGGATTGCCATGATTTTCTGCTGGGGATTTTGGCTTTGACCAAAAATAAATTCTCTTTTGTCCACCACCAGGATATTATCCCCATAAAAAAACTTCCTCACTGCTTCTCAGACTAATTCTGCCTGATGCCTAAATTTATGTTACAACCCACCCCTGAAGGCGAGGGCAAATCAGGCTCTTGTTAATAGATCCTTGGGATGTATTACAGCAAAATAACACTGTAAGTATATGTACACAAATAGATATGTGTTTGTGTGTGTATATCTATCTATCTATATAGATATATATATGATTTATCTTATGACAATTAAGTTGCAAAGGAAAGGAACTATGTAGCTGTTTTGATTATTATTATAGGGAAGCAGCATTATAAAACATAAAAATAACACTTAAGAAAATGAGAAAGAGAAAGAAAGACTCAGAGTAGAATGATATAACCACCTGTGGACGCAGTGATGAGACTTGATTGTTGCAATATTGATGTTCATGGTGAATATCATGGTCACAGTGGTGGTTGCAGTCTTTATATGTTGTGGGTGAGAAAAGCCTGTGAAACACAAAATTCAAGTGGGAATGCTCAGGTACCTCCCCTGGATGGGGAATTTTACACTGTCTGGTGTAACACTGTGGATCCTATGCAGTCCTCAGGCCCATGGAAGGCCTCAGATAGGTGTCTGGAGGTGCTTAGGGGATCTTTGACCATTTACATTCCTTCTAAGACATGACATCCGCCTCTCATGTCTGTGTACTGAGCCAATTATCCCCCATCAGAAGGGATGAATACCTTCAGATCTACATGTGAACATCCTGGTACTTCTCAGGTGGGGATTTTCACACCTGAGCCAGTTATGCCCCATCAGAAGGAATGAATGATGTCAATGTCCCTTTTCATGAGGAGGAAGGGTGTGGCTGGGTTTACAGGGAGTCAGTTTTGTAAGGCAGAATTTTGGGGTGATAAAAAGCATTATTCCACCTTTGCAGGATCTGCTTCTTTATTGGCCTCTTCCCTTATCTAGCTCAAAACACATCTTGAAACCTCTGGTGGTGGGTGTGCACCCCTCTGCACATGGGTGTGACCTTGCACTCATCAGCAAAGCACTCTGCTGCTTTTGTAAATGGCTGATTTTTTGAGTCAATAGCCCTTAATATTCCAGTCTCTCACAAGGAGCCATCACCAAGAAACAAGGACATTGAGACGAAGCAGAGGGACAGAGCACTGAGAAGACTGTTTCTCTTTCTACTCAACCTGTACAGGCGATATGAAAGATGAAAACACAGGAGTTAACATACAGCCTGCTGGAAAGTAACATGACAAAAGAAGAAGGAAGGGAACTTTTTTGAACTCTAGAGGTCATGAAAGGCAGTAGAACCTAACAGACCATAGTAAAAGTCATACCCTTCGGGCCTGTTGTGCTGGAGAAATATTGACCCTGAAACTCATAAAAAAGGTTTTCAATAAAATAAAAATAAAACTGAAACAAGAATGAAACCGGAGATGAGTACACCTTGAAGGACAGAAACCGCAGAAGAAATCTATTCAGGTTTGCACATGTGGGATGTGAGGTGCAGTCATAATGACTTCTTTAGATGCTTTTCTCAATGGAGAATTGATGTTTGTTTGTTGTTTGGGCTTTTTTTTTTTTAACTAGGAATATGAAGGATGGGACACTGAAGTTAAGCTAGCTATAGAATCTGTTTCTGGTTGTTCATATATATTAATCTATCTACTTATCTAGCTACATATAGATATAATATAGATATAAATATATTCCTATATCAATACATATACATATACATATATGTGCACACTTACATATACACATTAACAATACATGAGGACAAGGTGATCTATTTGGATATGACCTCTCTTCTGATATCGTAGTTACAGAATATTTTTACACAGTATATTATTAAATGTTTAGAATCATCATTTACACCCCTCACCCCCTCCC
>JAYDZK010000128.1:2212413-2224973 GCA_034509185.1 Euphonia xanthogaster | reverse complement strand
AACCTGGTTTTTGTTTTTGTTTTTTTTTTTTTCCTGGGTTTTTTGGTTTGTTTGTTTGTTTTGTGGGTTTTTTTCTTGTTTTTTTTTTTTTGCGGGGGGGAATGCAGCAAAAAAGTATGTTTTTGTTATTGAGTTCTTTTCTAACTACATACCTTTCTTGAGACCCAAACATTTCAAGTGTTAAAGTGTTAGAGGAAATATTAAAATGGATATTCTTTTTGCTTTTAGCTTCAAGACAAGATCAAGCAGCCTTATATCAAAGAAGAGCTTGCAATACAAGTTTATGAGGGAGTTAGAGTAGATAACACTCATAATTGAATTAACTCAACTTCCATTCCAGCTGTGAGTACATACAGGAGATATTTCCTTTATAGGGACAGCTCTCCACTGAATTCCTTGGCCAATCAATTCTGTTAACCACCAGCCATGGTGGCATTTAAGGCAGCTATTTTCCTTTTATTTTGAAACTCATGTTTCATGAGGTGTTTAGTAGCCATATGAAAGACTTGTTACACAAGCTACAAATTGCTGTTGCTGTTGGGCTGGGATGAGGGCTTTGCGTATTTATTGCATTTAATGTCATAACAGATACCTTAATAACTTAGGTTTGTCTTCCAATACTCTATATAACCAAAGAATGGAGAAATAATTTTAGGTTCCCCAGATAGAAAAACATTCTTGTAATAAACTGAAAGTTGCTGCCTTCCTTTAAAATGGTATTAATTTGAAAGAGAAACCACCATAAATTGTCTGTTGCTGACAGACATATTTCCTATTTCCTACACTGTCTATGTAGGAAATTTGCTTTAGCATGAGGAAGTATTTTCTGATCAGTTCATAAAATTGTCTAATTTATGATTAAATATATCTGATTTGTCTCAACATTTTGATTAAAACCTTTGTCAGGTAGGTCAAATGTCTCATCATAAGAGTTTTCAGAAATCTCCACTGACCTGTGGGAACAAAGCTTTTGTCTGATATGTCAATAGGCCTTCACAATTAACAATATGTTAATTTTATTTCAGACAAAACATTTAGGTCTTCCTCAAACAGTTTTTGAGAAAGTTTTTTTCACCATTACCATTACCATTTGCAGCCACAGGAATATGGTTTTTTATATGGAAAGATGATTTTCAAGTGGGTAGCTTCCAGGAATTCAATGCAAATTGAAGCTTCCTTACTCAGGTGTTGCTTTTGAGATAGATCAAATTGTCTGTTCCTTTTAAAGATTGGTGGATGTTCACCACTTCTAGGGCCAGGCAGAGCTCTCACATGTGTTCATTTTATAAAGTTCATTTTTGCCATACCAGGTCTGCACATGACAGCTTTGGGAGTTTAGGAAGACTGTGGGGCTCTGTTTTGAAGGGGATGAGAATTTTGCAAACATCCCTCCTTTCTCTAGAGCCATTATATTTTCTGCACCCACTGCTGGCAGGTTGCTCTAAGATGTGAAATTTGGGATTTGCATACTGTGTGCCCACAGTACTGATTAAGGTTTTGTGTTTAAAATGTTGCTTTATGGAAAGACTCCCATAAATTCTGTGTTGAGCTTTATAGCCTAACTGCTACTAAGCTTTAAAAGGAATTCTCTGTAATGTGTACACAAGGATCAAAGACTATTCTGGTCAAGAGCCTGTGGTAGTTCGTATGGAAGGACTGCAGAGATGCTGTGTGTCATGATCAAAGTCGGGTGGCTGACACCCAGCTGAACATTCAGGTTGCTCATGGAAATGTTATGCTTAGGTTACCCTAAAGGAAGAAATAAAACCCTTAATTTCCAATTTTGCACTTCCAAAAAGCATTTGTTGACATTAGGTTCAGGTAGAGGCTGGTTTTGTTAGTGCTGAATTTTATAGTTAATTAACAGAGAGAAAAGTTCAGCATTTCCTGTGCATTTCTAGTTTACATCAAGGGAACTCCAACTAGCCCAGTTAGATATTGCATTTATCACCATGGCAAATAGTTTGTATTAAAAAAAAATAAAATTAAAGAAGATGAAATTTCTCTTGGACAGAGAGCTGATCTGCCTTTTATTTTTGCTTAACTCTGCTTTAGTAGGTAGAATGGACACAATGCCATGGTGACTTTGAACCCCACTAGAGGGTTGACACAAAAGTTGACTGTGGGTCTCAAGGGAGCACAGAGCTCTAATGGCAATTTGAGTGTGAAATGTGGTGTCTGGAAGAGCCTCTTAGAGTCAGGCTTGTCTTCCTTCAAATAAAGAGCCATTTTACTGGATCTTGAGGTTCTCTTATTTGGAGGTATAGGAAGCCTGTAACAGAATCAGAGGAACTGAGAGATGTTTGTGCATGTTTGTCTGCATTCTGCATCTTAAGAAAAGACTTTTGAGAAGTCAGATCAATACTCCAACCATGTCCTGTGCAGCTGCTGCGTTGTTTCAGTCTGTTGCAATAATGAATTGAAGCCTCACAACACTAGGCATAATAAGTGCTGCTCAGCCCATGGTATTCTGTCATCTTTAACTGCTTGTATCTATCTATTCACTGTCAACTAGAAATATAAAAAAACCTTCTACAGACCTTTTAGAGGCCTCAGCTCAAAAATGCAGGAGGCTTTTCAATGCCATAGGGTCTGTGATGTCCTTCAGGCCAAACTAATAACCCTTTTTTCTTAAAACCTTAGCATAAAGCATTCAAAAACCGAAAAACAGAGTATTTTCTAGCAGGAGGGTATTTTATTATAATTTCAGCCCCTTGTGTTTGGCCATTGTCCTGTTGTCACACTTTTTTTCACGCACTCTGGATGTCCTCCATTATGATTCTCTGTTCAGAGAGGGGAGAAGCAGTAGACCTTTATTTTGGTGGTGAGTGTGGAGGCTACGTACTTTAACATTTTAAATTTGAATTCTAATGGCTAGATTTTTAATTTTGGAGCAGCTTCCATGGCAAAGCTGGAAACTGTGAAAATGGGTGTGAATGAGGGTGAGCTATCAATTCTGCAGCACAGCTTTCCCCACGGCACTGATGTTTTGGATGTCACTGAAACAGCTCTCAATCTAGGCAGCCAGGGGCAGAAAAAGCAAAACATTGCCTGTGGAAAATGCGGACGGCATAGAAGACAGCAGGGAAGCTTGAGAAAACATGCCAGGTTCAAAAATTCATGGACATTGGAGGGGATTCAAGGCTGCGGCTTTCCTCACCTTTATGGCAGAGCAAAAGGAGGAAATCATAATGGGCTTTTCCCAATTATTTTAGCCTAAAATTGACTGGACAAAAATTCTAGATGAAAATTTTGGTCCTCCCAACACACGGTTGAATTTTGAGACTTGGGAAGCTTTTTAGTATCAGTCCCTACAAACGGGTTTCTTCCTGTAGTAGTCATATGGTTTTGCACAGCAGAAAGCTGAAAAATTTTCCAGAAAAAGAGAAAGTTTTGCTGTTTTAGAGAGGGGAAACTGGTAGAAAGTTGTGCAGCCACTTGTAAAATGATGTAATAATTAGCAAAGCAAAAGAAGGAGCAATACTGAATTAATTTTCTATCATTGCCAAATCCATACAATAATTTTTTACTCTTTTTTTCCATTGCTCAAATAATCAAAATTTGCACTGCCCTCATTGGCCTGCTAGAGGGTTGACACTTTGACATTGGGAACTTTAGAGCTTTAATTTTCTTTTAGAATCACAAGGTTAAGTGTAAAAGAAGAAGGTGGAAAAAAGAAAGATATCTTCCTTGCTAAAATAATCTGTTGTGTCAAGGGTGGCAAAGTCAAACTTAGCTTTTATAATTAAAATAGTGTCTTGTCCAATTTCCCTTCCTACCTCTGTCTAAATTCTGAGGTGTTTTGAAGTAGCAGAGAGCTGTGCTGCAATACAATCTGCAGAATAACAGCACTATTTTCAAACATGTGGTAATGTTTTTCCACACGCTTAAAAGTGACCCAACCCGAACAGCAAATCAGACTGTTTAAAAAATAACATCAACTTTGACAACTCCTATAGCTATTTGGTTTTATGTTAAACTCAAGAATACTGACTCTTCCTGAGACTTGAAAAGAGCAACCACTTACCCTCATCCCAACTGATAGGATTAAGTGGTTTTTACTACAGCCAGACACCAACAGAAAAAGTTTAGGTTTTGAGCCACATGCCCAAACCCCCTATATTCCTATGACTTAACACCTAGAGAATGCTTTTGATAGATATAAATCCTTTTTTTATGATACATCATTTAGAAGGCTTTACTTCTTTTACTGTGGCTTATTAAAGGCAGATATATGAGCCTTCTTTCACCCTGACCACCATCACTGGCAAATTCCAATTGATTTTGCTCAGAAACAGGATTTGGCCTTCTATTGTCAAAGATTTCTTTTAAGAATTGACATTTACATGGGATCCCTCTTCCCTGTAAAGTGATTTATTACAAATTACAGTGATTATCTCTAAACAACATAGACATCTTTCAAAATTGGATTTTAAATTTTTTTTGTCAATTTATTATACTTGAAAATTAATAACATTCATGGGAGGTAAGTAGGACAAAACTTGGGAGTTGGAGAACTATTACCTGGTGTCAGTTATCAAATTAAGCCTTTTTTTTTGCCTGGTACTAACCACAGAGAAACTACATTCCATTTGACTAATTTACAATCTGCAGAATATCAGCACTATTTTCAAAAATTTCAATCTGCAGAATATCAGCACTATTTTCAAACATTCTTAATGACAGGAAGAACAAAGAAACCATGCAAAAATTTAAACTGTGTTTTGAAATGACAAATATTTGTCTTTTGATGTTCCTCGCTACAAGAATGAAATATTGAAGTTCAGCAACTGTATAAAATTGTTCTATAGCTAGAACACAGAAATTATTTAATAAGTTCTACGAAAAGTTGATTTGCATGACATCAGCACCTAGCCTATAACCAGTGGTAATGGATTGTTGGCTTGATTTTATACCACTTGACATCAGATTACAATACAATGAATAAATGTTAACCTATAATCCCTTTAGTAAAAGCTGGCATTGTTTGTCTTCTCTTGCAGAGACCACATTGATTTTCTTTTATTGGATGCTCAAGTGCTGTGCCTCAGACTGATTATTTTGAATTAAATGTGCAGTGAACATTTTTATTATTCTAAATCTGAAGTCTTAACATTAAAGGGATGCCCTTCCCCCTGCTACACTGCTAAAAGTGTGCTCTACCATTTAATTTGGACTTCTTTAATTTTCTAATTTCTTTTCAGGGCTGCTGAGATGCTGACCCCTGCTCTGCCCCTATGCCCCTTGACCCTGACACATCTGACCAGTGTTGACTCTGAGGGTGGCAAATTAATAGCAGCATTGCTTGTTAATTGCATAAGAGAAAAGCCAAAAATTTATCACCTCAGTCATGGCCATTGCTTCCCTTTGACCCCCTTATCCCACAAGACTTTAGCTGATGGTCACATCTGTGGTTTTTCTGTATCCTACATATTTGCTATATAATTATTCAGCATCAAACCTTATTAATCAAATCGATGCTGTGTTTTAAATGTAAATTACTGGATTAATACAAGCATTCATTTCATCCTGAAAATCTTGATGGCTTTAGCACACAGAATACAAGCAGAATATAAAAGAAGGGATGTAGAGACCTGATTGAATTAGGAGAGGCATGCTGCACATTAAATTACATATGCCAGCAGGGGTCCTTGCTTTTATAGTAAAATACTTCTGTAGAGTGTATACATATAAACCCCCTGTGATTTCTTTACACCAGTCAGTGCTCTTGCATCAAATAAGTTAATAGTGGCCATTTATATTTCTAAATACGTATTTTTTAATGTGATCCATTATTTGATAAGTGTTTTATTTAACTTTAACTATTTCTTCAAACAAGACATAAACAAAACAGCAATTGAGTTGTTGCACTTCTTACTGGCTGAAGATATTGGTTAAGGAGATATCTTGTCCTTTTCTCTACCTATTATATTCCATATTGCAGGACTAAAGAGCATCAGTTAAAAAAAAAAAAAAAGCAAGTAAGTAATGAGGAGCTTTTTTGTCAAGATGTAAACTTTCTAAACACCCTAAGCAAATTGCAACTAACCCGCTTGGGTAATTTCTAGCCTCTTTTCACATCTTGTGTAAATTTTCAGTTTCCTTCCAGTGAACCCATTGTGTAAAAGGCAGGGGTAAGGAAGCTAAAAAGTGATAAGCTGTGAAGTTAAGAAAGAACACAGACCACTGATATTACAAACAGATTTGATGAGCAGCTTGCAGGACTTCTTTGAACATTACTTGCATGCCTGTGAAAACTCTTTGTCGACAAGCATTGCCATTGAAATCCACACTTGGTAAGTAAGGCTTTTCTGTGGCTTGCAGGGTCGCACTGATTTTTGATTGTTTGATAGCAGAAAGTGGAGAGGAAAAAGAAGAAGTAATGTCATGTGCAAGCTTTTTAAATCAAATCAGAAGACTTGTAAAGGAGAATGGGAAAATGGGAAAACAAGCTTCAGTAGATGTTCTCCCCTGCAAATGCTGAAGTGTGTCAAATAATTTTGGAGACCATTGACTGCCATTATTATTTTGAGATTTGAGCATCAAATTTTGCATACTTATGCCTTGGTAATAAATTTTTAAATGTAGACGTCCATGCCACATTCTATGTCTTGCCATGTGTTCGTGCAATTAAATAAAACCCAACCCCAAAAGCAAAGGAGAATTATGCATTTTTTGTGTTCATGAAATGCTTCTCATGTTGTTTTCACTTGGCTATATCATGCGTTTTCCTCTATCAACATTCTTCAGGCATTCTTCAGGAAATTAAAGTTTTCTCAAAACAAAAATTGGAAAACAAGCACAGTTCAGAGGAGGAAACTAGAGTAGGCCTCTTTCTCTTCTAACTCAGCTTGAGCTCTGCTGTATATCAGCATCACAGCACAGTGCAAAGGCACGGATGACACGCTCTCCGAATGGGAGTCATCAGCAAAGATTTCTGTATGTCCCTATTTTCAATGTGGCATGATAATTCAGAAGAGATTTGTATTTAAAATCCTCATAAAATGCATTCTATAACTAATAAAATTATGCGCTATCATGCAAATCCAGTCTTAATACAAGATTGAAATTACTCAAAAGATGTTTACACCAATGTAGTAATGGAACTGCATTTGGCAATCATAAAAACAAGTTACTATGGTTTATTTGATGACATAAATTATTTCATTTTAATATCTCTCCTGTCAAATTAGATTAATTTTCTTACCAAACTTTATACATAGTACATGATTAATTGTAAAAGAAGATTAGTTGTAAAATAAGTCAGCTTAACATCCAGACATAGGATTTTAATAGCAACTTGATATACAAAGACTGTCAGGTGCTGTCTGCTAGTGAGAAATAAATAATACCCTAGATCTTTCACTATAATTACCATCATTCACTGTATGCACAGGATCTGCAGTAAGGCTCAGGCTGACATAGAGTCAGAAGTGCTTAACATCCCTCACCTGGTTCCTGGAGAAATCTGTATACAGGAGAGAAACATTGGTGGGCAATGGGAAGATGTTCACTGGACTGAGACTCACCAGTGAATTTGCACACTGGTTCATATAGTGTGAGTAATTAAATGACAGCTTTTTTTCTTTTAATTTTCTTTTTTTTTAAAATTTCATTTTTCAGGTCAGTTAAAGCCATATAGACATAAGATTGTGTAAAGAGAGATCCCTTATCTTTCCTGGAGTGAGAAGTCCATGTGCCTGTGGTGCTTTCTGGACACCAAGAAAGTCACATGTTCAGAGATGCAGTGATTTCTTTCTCCAAAACTACATGTTATGTGTATTTTCTGCAGTTTGATTTTTCTCTTACCAGGAGAGGGAGAAAGCATATCCATCTTTTCACACATATGGGCCTCAGAAATGTAACACTGATATCCCAGTCATGCTACCAACACCACTTGCCATTCATCCAGGTGACTTTAAATGAAACAGTTGAAGTAAGTGATCAAGCTTATACTTATGTTTGAATTAGTGGAAACAAACATTCTTTAGCAGATTTGTTAAATGATAAATCTTTGAATTAAAACCCAAATTCTATACTATGGTTTCTCTTCTCTATGTAGCATGCACTAGGTATTACTTCCAAGCATAAATCCTTCTAAATGATTGAACAAATGAAATCTTCCAATTTTCTGGAGGTCCCTTGACACAAAGAAAATAATTTTTTGTGATGAATAAACTTTGTGAGGGTTAGGGATGATAACAGAACAAATACTTTCTAGAACAATCTACAAAAGACATAAGAGAATTCAGCTCAATAAATAACATTCAAAGGACAAGTTCTCCATTATCCTCACAGTACAGTAAAATATAATAAAAAGCATGTCCTAAGTATATAGCCATACTGATAACAAGCTATAAAACATACAATGATCAACTCAAATCTCTGAAACACATAACTGATAGCAGCCAGACATTTTTCAAAGAAAATATTTTCAAAGTGATCATGTTTTGTGTTTTGCTATTTATAGCAAAAATTCATAAACCAAAATAACAAACACACAACAAAACAACAACACCTCTAAATGACAGGTTTGTACAAACTGCTTACCCCTCAGCATGTGACTGACTATCACATAGGGATGTGCAGAGCATGGGCTTAGACCTCTGCCTTCATGTAAAAGGAATGACTAAGGAAATCACAAACCTGAGTATTTTCCTTGTGCAATATATGTATCTATTTCACAGGATTCTAGCCCACTGACATGGTGGGGGAAATAATCACAGACTAATTTTCTACAATCTGATCATTTTAGTGTAGATTGCCCTTTTGGAAAATGCCCACATTTTACATCCATGTATTACTTGATTTTAGTAACAGAAAAATGCAGCAGACTGAAGATTTAGATCAACCCAATATCCTTTCTCACACCAGCTCCTCAAACAGCCCAGGACATCTCAACAAACACCTGAAATGCTCCCAAACCCCAGCCGCCACTTCACATGATTTATGATGTCATTAATGTCAAGCTATCAGTGGACAAGAGTAAAAGAGACAACAGCAAAGCTGACTAAAAACAAATAGTTTTGATTAAACTCAAGGACGTTTGGAACAGCTTTCAGCAAAAAGGCATTAATCATTTCCAAAGCTGACCTTCTTTTTTTTTCATCCTAAATGCAAAAATAATATGTGTAAGTCTTCCAGCAAAATCTTTGAAGTCTACTGTCTATGTAGCTGGATTCCCTTGCTAAGGCAAAAGCAATTAACAGCAATACCATCACCTTTTTTTTTTCTGGGGTCTTTTTTGTTGATAATTGCCTGAGCACCGTAAAATTGCACCCTGTTTTTGACTCTATTAAGGTATGAAGAGTGTTCTTTAGTTCTGAGGCATTTTTCATCCCAGTAAGAGATTCCTATAATACACTAAAGGGGATAATTATCCACAGATAGACACCACCCTTAAAAACACCCCATAGCAGACAGACAATGACAATACAGCCTAATGATAAAAAGAATATGTTAAAAAAAAAAAGGAGGAAGAGAAAAAGGTAAAGGAAGTATGTCAAGTGGAATAAATTATTTTCATACACAACCTCCATCTGTATAAATGCAGAACTTCTCTTGAGGTCTTTAGCTTACATTTACAGAACTAGAAAGGTGAATTGTAGTCTGGATTGTTATCAAACACAGAAAAATATTTAGTTGTCTTTTTTAATACTGATTTTCCTCTTTGTAAGACCATAAATTTATGTATTGGTGTAATATGTGTGCAAGTTCGTCCTGTGTACATATGTGTCTATTTATAGAGAGAGAACGCAAAGTGTAACAGATTGTTTTGACTGTTATTTAGGCAACCTCATACTGGATCAAGTCACCTCAGGAAACACATTCCAGGCGTATGAGAGATCTACTACAAGAATTTAAAATTCTGATGGAAAATAATAGTCAAGCTTTGAAAACAGTACTAAACACTCTTTTTTTTATAATAGGTATTATTTTGCAGCTAATGAGGATTTTTACAAAAAATTATCTTCCCTAGAAGAGGAAGCTTCCCTAGAAGCTTCTTCCCTCTACATCTTGAAATCGTTACAAAAAATCTCAGTCTTCTGCTCTCTGTGATTCTAATAATCAGCTTACAGTATTATTTCATAGTCTATAGCAAGAAGGTTAAATGTGTTCTTTCCGCAAACATGCATTTATAACTTAGCATGCAATTACAGAATCACAGAATATTCTGAATTGGAAGAGACCCACAAGGAACACCAACTCCGACACCTATAAAAAGCCCACAGAGGGTTTGAATCCACAACCTAGGTGTTTATTAGACCATACTCTAAAAAACGGTACTAATCTCAGTCCATTAGATTACTAATGTAAAATTACATAAGAGCTATTATGGCTTCAGAATAAAATAATTAAATGGCTGTATGCCAATTTTATTTCTTTATACAACTTTTATATGGTTTTAACTGACCTAAAACCTTCAACGTTTTTTATAATTTTATTATAATATGTAGTCCAAATGCTATCTCATATTCCTCTGGTACATGCCTTGAAAAGGAGTGATACCCACCACTTCCAGGTGCAAACATTTTCTCAAAAGAGATTTGAAACAAAAATTTTTGCTTCTAAAACTAGTATTTACTCTGATTAGCGAAAACATTCTGCTTAGCACTTTTACAGGAAAAAGACAGGCTGTATCAATCGTGCATGAGAACATTTGCAATATCACCCTCAGAGAATAATAAACAGATACTAGTGGTTGAAATTCCGACATAGTTTAGAGAACAATAATCCAAACATCTGTTATAATGACAAGGGATTTGAACAGAATACAGAGTACATTGGAAAGAGATGCTACTTTTAGTACAGTTATAACATTTAATCAAAGCACTGCAGCTCAAGGCAGCTTGCTGCTAATATAAACAATTTTCTACATATTCCTGGGCCACACTCCAGAACTCAGGATTCAGTTACAAGCACAAGGTCAAGAGGGAATCAACGGTACAAAATTTACCATGTATGAATCAAAAGAATAAATTGGTAATTAAGGATGAAAACAAATTAGAAGGTATACTCTCACTTAACTCATCAAATAAATTTTCTGAGTAACTTCAGGCTCTGAATATATTGTAGGATCTGTAGAGATTTTAATAAGTTTATTGCTTAAATCCAGAGCATCAGCTTTTTTGAGGCAGGCTCAGCAAATCACCTTTTTATATGTACTTCTTTCTATAGCCAACATCTGACTATGAAGCTAAATATTTAATCATGTCATTTGCTCAAGAGAAATGTAAATAAGATTTCTTTGAAAATCACATTCTTGCCTTCATATTCTACCCATGAAAACCAAACTTTTATCTCACTTCTGGTCTCACTTTACCTTCCACACCCAAACAACAGCATTTAATGCTGCAGTGAGTGCTAAAGACTTATAGTAGCTATTGAAGAAAAGGGCTTCCTGTAAAAGATTTTCAAAACTGTCCTTATAACCATTATATGTTTTGCATATGTTTTTCAAAGAGAAGATTTGTTTAATTTTTTACCCTCACAAGCAGACATGCAGCAATCATAAGCCACTCGCTGGTGGATGAATGTTTTGAGATGCATGGCTACAGTAACTCATGTTTCTGACTCACTAGGAAAAAGAAAGCATCTTTGGAAAGTAAATCAAGAAAAGATGTTTCTGTGTTTCTTACTTGGCTTTACCCTACTGGAGTCAATGGCCCAGTGTATTTAGGGACCTCATCCTACATAATTGTCTTAAATTCATAATTTCTATGGGCATGAATATTTTTCATATGAGTAACTCAGTCTCCAACTTACTGAAGGCTGGATAATCAAATAAGACATGGTGCCTCATACATGTAAAGTTGTAGTTGGGTAATGAAAATCCCTCAGAGACACATTGCTTTTCATCTCTCTCAGCTAGGTTCAGCATTTCCCACAAAATACAGCCTGAAACACCCTCATAGCAAATTGACAGTGTCTTTCCATGTGTTGGAAATTCTCTTTTCATGCATTGCATCCTGAAAACTTATTTTTAGTGGTTCAATCTCTGCATAGGTTTAAGTCACAGTCTTTCTATTAAAATGTCTGCACTTACTGCTGGTTACTAATTGTTTTGGTATGGTAATCGTTTGGTAAGGTTATGAAGTGATGAACTACTTTTGTGAAGCGTTATTTAATAACTTCTCATTGCTACTGACTCACATGGAGTTATGACCTTTGCTCTTGAAATGAAATGTCCCTTAATGGGTTTCATAACTTGAATATATTGACAAAATACCTCATTATGTTTCAATAACTGTGATGTTATCAGTCCATTTCATTAAAAAATACATGGGTTTGATTATTTCTTTGTGGAACACATTGTTGATTTTTTTCCTTAGAAAGATGATTTATAGGCTACCTTCTTTCCAGAGGGCTGCTAATATCAGATGCCGCAATCACTATAAGCATCAGTATCTCTTCTTGCTACCTAGAAGATGATTAGAGATGTCATGTTAGATTTTATAAGGTGCTGAGATACATCAGTTTGCAGATCAGGTGCTGGAACTGAAGTCTGCATCAGGAAGGCTTAGCACTGGAAGCCACAGAACTAAGACGGCTGTTAAGAA